>OZ023275.1:4655446-4914721 GCA_964007475.1 Hybos culiciformis | reverse complement strand
AAAGCAAATGTGTAAAAATGAAAATAATACGATCGGGTTTATACATCAATTATTTATTTATTATTAAGTTCAAAATATAATTAATTTATTGTTATGTTATATTAAAATTTTATGTTTTTTTTCCGATGAAAAAATATAAAAAAAAATATTTTACTTGCAATTTCACTTCATTAGTAAAACAAATAAAATAATAATACCGTACAGTTTTATGATAATTTAAATATGTTGATTTTGATGCGTTTATGTCGTAAATGTATTTAAGAGCGAATTTAAATTAATAGTTATATACATATATATATATAAAGAAATATAAAACAAGACTGTGGATTTTCGTTTATTTTGAATTTGATACATATATTAAATACATTTTATCATGATTATGAATATTCTCTGCAGATTTTTTAAATTATAGATAAAACTTAAATGGACCCCTAAAGAGTTCCTAAGTATAAAATTAGGCAATGTGTAACTAGAGAGCATTTCTATAGCTAATACTAAAAAGATATATATTTAGAAAACATCAAAAAAAAGCTATCGTTGATATCATAATTTTTATCAAAAGTTAAAATCATAATTGAAATTGAAATGTTATTAGAAACTTTCCGCATCAGATATGAGTATGAAGTAGGGTTAATAAGGAAAATACCAATTTGTTATTCGTCGTTTGAATTATATTTTGTAATTATTAGTATAATTATTATAATAATTTCTTCAAATATCTGTAATTTGGCATGAAATGAAGATGACTTTTACTGTTTAGTATTTTTCAAAATAATATTTTCATTTTATTAATGCAAAACAAAACAAAAATATAATTCGAAATTTTATGCACGTAAATATTTTTTTTTCATATTTTAATCTTAAATACATTTTCATAAATGAGTATTTTAATTTTAGTTCGTGCATAATTTTAACTTTGAACTAAAATTGTGGATTTTTTTTTAACATTTAAAATATTAAATTCATATTCATATTTTTTTTAAAAATAATATATACAATAATATAAAATATTTTGAAAATAGTTTTTTACATGTAGATGGCGAAATTGCTTTAGAAATATATGCTTTCTAAAATTTTGAGATTTTTAGAAAATAATATAATATAACATTTTAGTAAAGATAATCGTAAATATATATTGTAGGTACATATAGGTATTTACAATAATAACATTCTATAAATGTATAAATGTATGTATTTGGTATTGGTGGTTTAAAAATCTTTCTGGGACAGCGAAGAAAAATCACTATTTAGTATAATTGTAAATGCATTAATATATCCCTATAATCTTTATAAATTAATTATATAATTTTAAATTTCTACCGAATGAAAAGACATTAGATATCTTTTTTATGCGTTTCCACCGCCCTAATAGTGTACAGCATAATGTAATAGAAAAACATTTATATTAAATCGAGATAAATTTATAACTAACACTAACAATTCTGATTCTATGACAATATTTTATTCTTGGCCAAAAAATTAAAATAAATTTATTCAATAATTCTACAGTTTATTTTAAATGTTAATAAAATTTTGGTAGTCCAAAAAAAATACATATTAATTAAAACTGTGTTGTGAATTTATATCCGACTTCTTTTTTTTTTCTCAAATTATGAGTTATTAATCAACATGTAGGTCATAAAAGTTTAATCAATCTCATTTCAAAAAAAAAAAAAAAAAAAAAACGTGCTGCCTTTTACCATAAATTTTAATTTTTATTATTTCATTAATACAATGAGACTCCTGACTGAGTTCAAAATGGAAAAATAGCAACACGTATTACAATAAAATGTAAAATAAATAATCCCAAAAAAGATTTTGGAAAAAGAAAAAAAAAGTAAGTAGGTATTTAATAGGAATATGAAAAATAAAAAAGTTGAAATTCAATAGTTTTATCTGAATAAGGACAAGGATTTAAAGTAAAAATTTTTAAAAAATATATGTTTTATATTAAGGAGTAAATATTACAATTTTATAAAATCTGATTTTTGTATTAATTCTATTTTAAACAGAAAAAATACTTTTCCACTAAAATAATAAATTTCTCTCATAATAAACTAAAAAAAAAGTTTGTGCAGAAAAACTTTTTTGGAACAAATAGGATTGTTTCCAGATAGTGAGTTGTTCTTAGATAATTCTTTTAATTATCCTTTTTGCAGAATTTTCATACAACATTTTTCTCGAATTAGCTTCTCGGATAACCCAGACCCAGTTTATTATTGTTCAAAAAGTTCCCGGAGTAGAAAACATATCGTTACAAAGTTATTTAATTTTAGTAGTACATGAACTGTAGTTTCTTATTCTATGACCATTACTATAGTATATTAGCAACTGATTAATTTTTTGTCTGCACAGGATATAAGTAAAAAAAATATGAACGTTGTTTGTTACACCCTCATCTTTTGAATTTAATTTGTATTTAAATAATTTTCACCGATATCGCAATCGCTGTCTATTTGATATTTGCAAATGTTTCTAACATAAATATATTCAACAGTTAAGCCTAATTTCATAATATAAATTAGCGCACCTATTTAAAATAAAAAAAATGTATATTGTTATTTAACAATCCGATAGTTAAAAATAAAAACTACACATTTTAAAACAGAAGAATAAAAAGCTCTTCATTGTAATATACGGGCTTAAATAAAAAAATAACTTCACTTTATTTACATATTAATTGCTTAAGTCAATATTAAAGTTTTATGGTAACTTTAATGGGCAATTGGTTATTTAAATAGCTGAGAAATGTAGTCAAAGAAAAATAAATTGAAAAAAAAAAAACAAAAATAGAAGAAACAATGTAACTTGTAACAATTTCGGAAGAGACATCATCAATAAAATTTAATTCATTTTTGATGAGTTTGTTTGTCAACTTTAACACTTTCAATTTCAATCATTTTATTTAATATTTTTTGTAAAATTTTCCCATCTTTAGTTTATTTTATTTTGTTAAGTAAAAAATGTAAATTGTTTTCCTTATATAATAAATGGTGCTGGGTTTCACTTTTTTTTTTTCGACAATAATGTGATGATAATATAAATGCAAAAAAATGTGAGTTAAATGTGAGTTTTGCTCTACAACGAATATTACCTTATTATCATTATTAAATTTAAAATAAAAATCGAGGCTCAAAGAGTCAAAATTGTGAATGAATAGAAAATTCGAAGCTTTTAAATGCTTTTCATATGTTCAAAAAACATATGTTCAGAAAACATATGTTCAAATAATTTGCATATTTTTTAATAATAAAAACAAATCTACATTTATAAGAATTTTTCTGTATCTGCCGAGAAATAGTTCTCGAATGACATAATAAAACAATTTTCTACGAAGGTGTATAATAAAAATTTTCTAGAAAATTGTATTAGTCGATCAATTTGCATGGAAATATGGACTTGAGAAAATAAATAAAATTTTTGTGATCTTGAAGAATATTAGAGAATTTTTTTTATTTTTTGTATATTTAGAGATCGCATTCATGAATTTGAACATTATTAACATTATTAATATTATCTGGATAAATTAATGTTATGTTAATTTTGTGCTGCTGCAATACAACTAGAAAAATGAAACAATAATGTTAGTTTGTGTTAATAATCGGTTTTTTTTTCTCATTTCATTGTGGGTTGGTGTTATTTGCAAGTCATGGTCAAAATAAGATTTTTTTTTTTCGGGGAAATACAATTTTTATTTTTCTCAATGACAATGAAAAGAAAAATTCTATTATTATCAGCAAAAAAAAAAAAATAGTTTATTTACTACCTAAAAATTTTAATGAAAATATTTATGTAAATTTTTTTCGCGGGATTTTAATTTTTATTTATTTTTTTTTCTTTAATTTCTTTTCCCATTGTGTAAGATTTCGACATTTTTTCCAAGATAGTAAATATTATTTAATTTTTGTTTTAAGGTTTTTAGGAGGCACGTATTGAAAATCAAACCCTGTAGCTTCTATATATAATATATATTTTGTATAAACTAACGTCTGACATAACCAGTGACTGTGGATGCGATTAGACTGTTGTGTATAAAATTTAATTAATTTATGTTAATGGAACGGAAAAGTAAGATTTCAATAAATTTAAGTTAAAACTAAGTGTTAATTGAGTAGAAAAAATATTAACGAGAGATATAAACGAGAATTTCCAGAATAAATATGTTAATCATCACCTGTAAGAGTGAATCATGAATCACCGTCTCTGGTTCAAACAATTAAGTCAAGTCTGTATTAAATTTCTGTTTGGATTAAGTCTTCGCAGTCTAAGTTTATATAGAAAAAGTTAAAGTTATGCTACGTTAGCAACTTGCTGTAGGGCATTATTATAACTTGGAATTTATTATTTGCACATGGTACAGTTTGATAGAAACTTTTTAACTTTCTTTGCTTTTTTTTTTGTGTGTATAACATAAAGTAGCAAATAATTATTTAGAATTGTAGTTTCTTTGATTATGCTTTCAAGATAATGTTAAATGATAGCTTTTGCAGATTTTTTTGTTTTTCTTACGGATTAATGAGAGTATTTATGATAATTTTTATTTTTAATTCAATGACGAGTCTGAGCTCACAATATAATTTTTTCTTTCATATACAATAATAAGCAAATGAACAGAAAAATTAATGTTTTGAACTATGATATTCATAGAGTCAAGTTAAATAATCTTATTACTTTAACGTCTTCGCAGTAGGAAATTTAAATTTTCATTTATTTTGATAATAAAATTTCACTTTTTCGTATAGTTTTGATGGCATCATCCAATTTGTCTTAAATTGGATATATCTGAAATTCAGAAATATCAATGGTAGTTTAAAATTTTCGTTTTCATAAAAATAGAAATAAATATTTTTGTTTTGACAGTAGAATTTTGATCTTACAATTATTTTAAATAAATTAGTTCAACTACAATTGTTCTAGAAATAATTTAATTTTCGGAAAATTATTAATATTATCTCTCATCTAAAAGTGATAATGTTATTTATTTTATAAATAAAGTTAGTATTTGAGATGTAGTATAAAGTTAGTATTTGAGATGTAGCAAAAGTTTGTTCCAATTGAGAACTATTTTTTGAATAAACTTAAAAAATGACACTAAAATAAAGAATTTGAATGATCTAATTATTATCTATTAAAATTATTGACATTATTACATATTTTGCCATCAATTACAGATAATTGCAACATATTTTCTTCTAATTTTAAAAATATAAGTAATAAATTCTGACTATTGAGTTGTTGTCTAGGAATATTCTTCTTTATGTGAAGGCTTTCTTTTTAATTTGTCTTTTATGTCCACCACGGAATACATAAGTTTTTCCAAACCATCAAAATTTTTATTTTTTATGTTTTTGTTTGTTTCAAGAAAAGTACAAGTGAAATTTCACTTTTAATTTTCATTACTGTGGAAAAAGAAATAATAACAAAAATATGGTTTAAGTGGACAGAGATTATTTATGTCGTACTTAGATTTTTATTTAATGAGATTTTAAACATTTTCTATGGTAATTTATTTTATTATTAAAGGTGAACGTGCGTTCATGTCAAAAGTTTATTAAAAGCCAGTAGTTTATTTGGGTGTTTGTATAAAATTAAAAAAAAAAAAGCAAATAAAAATTAAATAACATTTAAGAAATTATAATTTTGATTATTTTCAAATGTAATAAATTTTTAACTTACGTAAGTCTATGACATATCTAAGAAATAATGAGTTCACATAACAATTCTCTAGTTTTAATTTAATTTAATAACACTTTTTTGTATTATGTCGTCTATCTTCCTAAATTCATTATTAATTTCCTATTGTTTTTTTTAACCCCTATTTGTAGTATTTTAGTCCAATATGATTTGCAATTCCTGAACCAACTGACGAATAAAATTGCTACGATTTGATTAAAACTAACAACATATTTTAATCACTTTTATACATATAATAATTATATGGAAAGTTAAACAATAACAGAATCATCGGTAGGGAAGAAAAAATAATGCAATATTAATTATTATTTCAAAAGCATAAGCATCCGACATATAACTTTACACTTGTTAACCATAAGTGAAAATTAAATGAAGAAAAAAAGTTTTCCCATAATAGTAGTTACATTTTAAAACAGTTATAATATTTACACATTAATTCTGTAAGCATAAATATTTTATTGATGATTGGAGTGAATAATTTTATTTTATTTTCCATTATATGTTATTTTTTTTACATTCTGTTTTGATGTCTCTATAAAAATTTACAGCTTATTAAAATTTTTATTGACAGTTTAATTTTTTTGTACATTATTTCTTAATTAAATGCACATTAACATTTTAATTAATATATCATATGTTGATTACGATATTGATAAAAGTAATTGTTCAATGATTCTATCAAATTATGTAAAATAAAAAAACACAACCCATAATAACAAAGTTTTTAATAAACCTACATAAATCCTTTATGTGAGATCGTTTTTTTTTTGTTATGTTTCAGTACTGTTTGTACTCTTTCGTTTTCTTTTTCTTTCAAAAATTTAAATTCTGTAAAAACACGTCATCTGATCGTTTCTATAATGCATTGTCAGCCACTACGAGTCGATTTGAAAAGTTTCATCCCGATCGGCTTGCATCAAGTTGGTCAATTTTCATATCAATCAATCAATCGACTCGACCAAGCTTATCAACAATTTTAAAATTTATATTACAAATAAAATAAAAAAATAAGAATATGTATTTCCAAAAATAATATAAAAATTTTGAAATGTTAAAGTTTGTGTCTTAAATCTTTTGTTTTCAATCTTGTTTTCTTACTTTTAATTGTTTATTTGTTCGAGGTTACATACATTTTTCTGTGAAAAAAAGGAAGAAACTTAAAACTTAAATATTCAATAATAACAAATACAAAAAAATATAATCAAATCAGAAACAAAATTTATTTTGGTTTTTCTTCCTGAAAAAATAGAAGAAAGTTAATTGATTTTGGAATTTGAATAACTTTTCACAAGAACACATTCTAAGACGTCTTTATTTCCAATTATGAGGAAAATTTAAAGACTAGAATTAATGAAAAGTCTGACCTACAAAAAAAATAAGCCCGCAAAAAAAAAAACATTTGGGAAAAACTTAATTTTCAAAAAGTTCGTGTCTTAAGTCTTTTGTTTTTTACCAAACATTAAGATTAAGATTTGCGAGGAAAATTAGCATTATTTTTAATTTTAATAATGCATCATTTATTGTTTCAATTTTAAAAAATAGTTTTGAATTAAATATAAATAATACTTTTATGTAAATAAATATGACTTGTTAAATAGCGATGAAAATTTTCAAATTCGTTTCTTAAAAAAAACTAAAACAAAACAAATTTGATAAATTAAAAAAAAAATTATAATTTTTTTCCAACTTCCAGTCGTAATATAATTGCATATGCAACATGCAAATTTTGGTGTTTTTATGTAATTTCATTTTTATTGTAAATCGAAATTGAATATTCAGACTGCGTAAACTTCACCAAGGAAAGTTTTTTTTTATTTTTTATTCAAAAATTACGAAATCTTTTGTTATTCACCTAAATGTGTGTAATATACTTATTTTTGACCCGAAAACAATTATTTTAAATGATTTTATTATATATATATATTTTTTTGTAATCTCAAAATTACTGAAGGTACTTTTTTATAACCATCATAAATTTGTTATAAAACATTTCTAATCAGGTTTTTGAATTTAAGAACTGTGTTTTTAAATCTTATGCATATAAAATTTAAGATGTACTAGATACTAAATTTAGTATTAGTTTAATATAGTTTTTATGAAAAAAAAAACTTTGACATAATTTCTTTGAAGGCATTCTTGTAAGATAAATTTTTAATAACATCAAGAAAACTTGTAATAATTTCCAAAAACCACGTATTTAGTATATGAATATTAAAAACACAAAAAGGTATAAATATATTACGTAAATTGTGTTTAACATCAAAATATATAAGAACTTATATTGTCGTATTACCTACTTTTGAAATTATTAAAATGTTACAAACTTACATCATAATACCTTAACTAGGTTAGCTTCTTACTGATGTTAAAAATTAAATTTAGAATAAGAATTTTTTTTTTGATACTAGTGAAATTAAACTAATTATGAATTTGTACACTCAGGAAATTATTTCAACGGTCGAGAATAAGAAAAATATTAATACACCTTTTGAAAGTAACTTTTTTTTGGATTGGTGTGGCTAAAAGTTTAGTTAAATTTTGAAAAAAAAAAAAAAAAAAACACATTTCAACATAATTTTAATGCATTTTTGTGTTAATAGTAAATTTGCAAAATTTTTTACTTTTTTTAACAATCAATTTTACTGTTTTGTCAATTTCTTTTTGTGTAAATAATATTTAAAAAAAAAATCCAAAAATATATTACGAAAAATGATTTATGAGCTTCATTTTTTTTTTTTTAACTGATTTAAATTAAGTAAATCTTTTAACATGGAAAAATGGTACAAATTTATGAAATAATATAATTTATTACTTAATCAAAGTAATTCTGTTTACATTAAAACGACTAGCCGGTTATAAAAAAAAAATCAGAAATTCAGATCATAATTAATAGTATTTTGCATAACATTTCATTATATTATTGTTTTTAATATCAAGTAAACTGATCTTCTTTATTGTGAATGATGTAAAAAAATAATTTTGTAATTAAACTTAATGAAGAAATATTATAAATGCATAATTTCATTGTATTTTATGACTGATTGAATGAGTGAAATAATACAAGTGATACCCAAAGTCCATTCAACCATTTTGTATTCCAAATTTGTCATTAATCTGTCATTAATAATGTTATTTAAATAATTTATTATCTATAGGTTAAGCATGTGGTATTCTTTGTTTGCAAAAATTAAACTCGGAACATCATGCTCAATAGTTGTTGACTAATAATTATCAAATCTTCATCAGCCTATATATTTTTTTTTATTGGCCCACAGAAGATACATAATTGGAACCTTCTCAACCAAATCTAATGTTTTAATTTGATATTTTTTTGTGTTAAGCCTCTTTCTGTGGTTGTCATTTTTACCCTGCAAAGATATTTAATTTGTCTTAATGATGATTAAAAATATAATTTTCAATAAATGTATTACTTGGTTTAAAATTAATTAAAAAATTGAAAAATTTATTTTGATACACTGCATAAATTTTAATTTAATTTAGTACGAGCTTTTCATTTAAAAATAGTTGAAATTTTTTTTTTTTGATAACATTCCAAGTGAAAGTAATTTGTCGTTTGAAGAATTTTATGTGCAAAAAAAAAAAAAAACAAATATTTAAAATTATTTTAAAAATGTGATCTGCATTAGGAAAAAAAAATTTACTAAATATTTTTAGTTATATGCAAATTGTTTATAAGTATTTATGCAACAAATTTTTTGGAGTTTTTGTTAACCACAAATCATGTTAACGATGTAACTTCAATTAATAGATTATTATAATGTGATATACGGTTGTGCAAATAAATTATTAATTTATCTAAATTAATCAACTTGAAATGGAATATAGCTTTTACGATGTGAATTATTGAAAGTTCATTTTCTAATCAAGTAAAAAAAAATCAAAACATAATAAAATTAATTAAATGAAATTACAAATATAGACATTTAAATGTTATAATGTTTCTATTGCATGTTATTTTAGGCTCTGTTATTACCTCACAGATTGCCTATTCCATATTACAGAACAAATAAATTTCCACTTATTCTGAGAATTTTATATTCATTAAGATTGAGTTTTTGTTAAATCTATTTTTAAAGAAAAAAATATTCCTTAACATAATAATTTATTTAACTGTTGTCAGTTGTTAACAGAAATGTTAAAAAATAATTTTTCGCCATCAATTTTATTACAAACTGCTTCACTTCTTTACAGTCTTCTCGTTATAGCAGAATGTTTATGTGCAGTGGAATGTTATATGAAAAAGAAAGAGAAAAATTTTACAACTCTTTTAATTAACTAACTTTCTTGAAATAGTTTTGATATAAATCATAATTAGATTTTTTTTAGTATTTGAATTACTTTGATGTTATTTATTTGATGGAAGTTTTTTTTTATATACCTACTAATAAATAACAGAAATTGCTTCTTAGAAAAAAAACAAACGAAAAGCAAGAAAGAGATTCTGTCATAACTGGTTACAAATAATTACAAGTTCGACATAATTACAAATTCAAAAATGTTGTCCAAAAAATCAAAAATCATTGCTCTCGATTATCATATTTGTGTTATTTGAAAAATATTTTTGAAGTAACCCTAACGCATAAATTTACCAATACCGTTTCAAAATTGTTAAATTTTCAAAAAAAAGAGGTATTCGTAGGTTTAATACCCGAAAATTTTAATTTTGGATACTTTTGAAATAAAAACATTTAGATTATATCGCCTTAACCACATACTGTTTGGCAGTTAAATCAAAATAAAATTAAATTCATTAAAGAAAGAGAAAAGTTGAAAATGTTCAAATATACAGGAAAAAAAAATATTTTATAATATTTTTTACTATTTCAATTATATAGTAAATGTATTCATGATTTTCTTGTTCATTTGTTAGTTGAACATTGAGGCATAAAATACGAATAAAAGTCATTATAAAAGTAGATAAATAAACATATCGCGCGTGTAAATTGTCATTCAACTTCCGCGCAAATGTGAAAAAAAAAACTTTTTCGAAAAAATTTTCTAATGAAAGCAAGGAAAAAATAAAATGAAAACAATTTTCTCTTGTTTTCCCACTATAGTAACTGGTTAAAGTGTGATTTTTTTTTTTATAGAAACCTTAATGAATTTTATTTTAATATTAACAGTGAAGTTAAGAAGTTCGAAATTTCGGGGAATTAAATTAAATTAAAATTGTTAATAAATAAATTTTCCTGATATTATATGGAAAGGATAATTTTATGCACATTTTGGGATAAATAAAAAAAGGACTAAAATTTATAAATTTAATTAAAAGTATAATATGAAATTTTATTCATACAATAAACATAAAGTGATAAATAAATTAATAATTGAACTCAAGATTTACTATTAATGGTTATTAAAAAAAAATTAATTAATTAAAATTAGTGCTGGTGATGATTATATTTGACTATAGACTATAGTTTTTAATTTTTTATTCCACCTTATGTTATTGGTATGGTTGTTACGCATCTTACTGTCGGTACTACATGAAAGTAGTCCTACTTTGAATCATTACCATTTAAATTTTTAAACTTTTTTTTTTAACGAGAATTATTTTAATGAAAGCTGCTTACCAGAAAATAAATGGCTCAAAAATGTAATGACTCTTAAGGTTAATCTAAATACTGTCTATTTAATACAAATTTACAAATATACTGAATTTTTTTCATTCATCCGATTTTTTTAATGGTTATCGAATTTGTCCTACTTTAAACTTCTCAAGATTCGGCAGCCCTGGTAAACATTTTCAAGAACAACTCTAAGAATGTTCATTTATTTTAATGAGCGTACAAAAATGATAAAGTTAATTTTCTGACCGAAACTAGATAACAAGACAAAATATAGCTTCTTTCTATATTCTATATTTAATCACTGCCAGAAGTCATTTTTGAGTTTCTTAAATATATGTTCATATATCAAAACAATTTTACTAATAAGTAAATTTGTTCTAATTAATAAAATAATTAATTTCTTAACGATTACTAAAAGTTATAATTTCTTCCTTCCACTTTGGATAAGTACATTATGAACAGATTAAATTACATTTAAAATAAAATTACTAATTTTTTTTCCATTTATTATTATTATTTTTTTTTAATTTAATTTATTTAAATAATTAGACGAAATTAGACGAAAGTATTTATTTTTCATTAGCTAAAATTTTGTAAATACTACAATCGAAACAATATAATTAATTTTATAACTTTTTAATAAATATTATTAAATCAAGAAAAAAAAATATTTTCTACATTGGAAATGAATATTTTATGAAAAATTAAATAAGAATTTTAAAAATACAAATATTCAGGATATCATTTTTAAAGGATTACCATTTTAATATTGGCGAATTTGTTTTTTAAATAAATATAAAGAAATGGTAAGTTAAGTTTATTTTATTCTTGAGAAATTTTTCACTTTAATTTAAGAATTATTTTAATGTAGCAATTGGAACGACATTGAATAAGAAATTTATATTTATGTAATTATTATAACTTATTTTTACATAATTATACTGAATGTATGGTACAATCTTAATTAAGATTAAAGAAAAAAATTAAATTTAATAATCCAGCTTTTAGGGATTATCATTAAAATAATTAAATATTAAATAGATAAGCTTACATTAGAAGTTATACTAAAGCAAAGTTCGAAAAATCGAAAATATTGTTTTTAACAAACACAGAAATGCATTCGTATTGCTGAGAAAGCCTTCACGTTTAAAGAATTATTTTAGAATTCAAAAATTAAATATATTATTTCCTTTTTTGAACAAACTATTTGCTATTGGCTTTAATAGTTTGTCATTTTACTAAATTGGGAGCATTAACAATCAAAAAATTTTCTAAACAACAATATTTAATAATAGATTAATATTCATTATTAGATTTTGTAAACTAATTTTAATTTATTCTGCATCCAGAATTTAAAGTATAACTTATATAATTGTATTTATTAATTTAACAGCATATTTAAATGACGACCAGAGTGCCTATCTTAAAAATACTCATATACAGACAAATAAAAAAAATTATATTCAATAACAAGTTTGAAACACAATCAATAAAAACCCTTTACCTGAAATTACATTAAAATTAACACAGTTTTAACAACAAAATAAAATAGGAAATTATAATAATACCTGCTTATGCGCTACCCTACCTTTACTTGTAACTCTCCAGGTATCAAAAAAAAAAAAAACAATGCAACCAAACATTTTTTTTCTTAGAATTCTTGTAAATTCATTTCAATGATTCGATAAATTTTATAGATTTTATAAGGAAGCATTGTTATAAACCAATGTATAACAAATAAGTTAAAATCTTGTAACACAAATATATTACTGAAGAAACAATATTGATTTTATGATAAAATTTAAAATAGTATGTAGCTACTATATGTGTTGTATGTATGTATCTGATCTGTAACAATTTGAACATATGAAATAGATAAAATTTTGATTTTATTATACAGTGGTCAACATTATTTTATCCGCAGATTTTGTTTTAGGTGTATACAGTATCTTGTATAACTGGAATGTTTTCTGCAAAATTTTATTTCAAAAATTAGTTTTGTTTGTTTGTTTGCCTGTTTGTTTTGCAACTGATATTTGACCAACCTCCCTCGAAAAGATTTTGGTAAAATTCCCCGGAGTTCCGACGTTAATTGGATAGCATATATGTCGAATGAAAATAAACTGAGAATTAATATCTGATTTTTTCAAAGGTTTTCAGTTTCTACTGCATCTCAACTGGACTAATACGATTCGTCCACTTTAGTAGAAAACAACGAGTCTGTACTCTGTAGTATATTTTCGTTGGGAACTTGAATTCGTATTAGAAACTAATAATCTTATAATGATGATTCTTAGAAGTCATAGGAAATGCATATTAAAATTGGTGATAAAGCATTTTGAACTACAGTAACCTTTTATACAAAATAAAATTTTCACTGCACCATATCATTGCATTAACTTAGCCAGCTCTTAGACTAAGTGATAAGCATTTAATTTATTCGTACAATTTTCGAATAGTTATAATAAAATCTAAAGAAAAAAAATTAAGAAATTATAGAAATTATAGATTTTTTTAATTGATATCTCAAATAATATTCAAAAATTTTCCATAATTCTTTTCAATGACATCAATGTCCTTGTATAAACGAATTTGTAATGCAATCAACTCTAAATATTATAAGAAAATAAAATTAATCTTTTATGTACCTAATAACTTATTTAATAATAATTTTTTTTTTTTTTTAAATATTATTAAAATAAATTTTTTTGCACGCAAAATGTTTGTTTTTTTTTTTTTAAATCATACGATAACGATACGATTTTTTGTTGCGGCCTTATTTCATTTTGAAATAACTTTATTCTTTGGAGGGCTAGTTTTATTTTTCAAGATTAAATAGAGGAAAGTGCCAACACTGCCAAGGTCGTTTAAGAGGTGAGTTCACCTTTTATTATATTAGATAATATTTAGAGTTGAATGCACTACAAATTCGTTTATAAAATGGCATTTATAAGAATTTTAGAAAATTTAATTTAAATTAATAAATAATTTTTTTCTTTAGATTTTATTTATAACTATTCTAACATTGTAAATTAAATGCTTATCACTGTTGTTTTCATAAAAAATAAAAAAATAAAAATTAAAAGGAATAGGACTTTTGACCTTCCTGTGAATTTGTTAATTAATAAAAAATGTATTTTTCTTTTGCCCATTTTATGTAGATACAGAAAATTTATATGCACATTAGGGTGGTCCTTATTATGGATTTATCCGAATTTCTTTGCTCCCAGGGGCTTAAATGGTTCCAAATACATAAAAAATAATTGCCTCAAAATTCTAGCTCTTAATATTATCTTTAAGATAGTCCGCATTCCAGTCAAAGTTTCTCATATAAATAACATGGGAAAAATTTCATTTGTTCTTTAGAATTCCGTAGCTCTGCGACAAATGGAATCAAAAGTAATTAATTGCGTCATGTTTATTGTAAATTAAACGCTCTACAAAAAAGGTCTTTTATTATTTTTCGCTAAATCTATTGGCTTAAGAGTTATTCGAGCTCAAAGTTTAATTATTATATAATTATTAATATTATCAAGTATAATTATATATTTATTTATTTTATAAAATATAAAAAAAAAGTTTCATAAAATTATTATTTATGGTCAAAAAAAGAGAATACAATCTTATTCTTGGAATTGTGGTTAATATGTGTGATTTTTCAATTAATAAAACAGACAGTCCTTAGAGTTTGAAAATAATAAAATAGAAGTACAGGTGAATTATGATTTAACTTTGAGCTCGAATAACTCTTAAGCCAATAGATTTAAAAGACCTTTTTTGTAGAGCGTTAAATTTACAATAAACATGACGCAATTAATTACTTTTGATTCCATTTGTCGCAGAGCTACGGAATTCTAAAGAACAAATGAAATTTTTCCCATGTTATTTATATGAGAAACTTTGACTGGAATGCGGACTATCTTAAAGTTAATATTAAGAGCTAGAATTTTGAGGCAATTATTTTTTATGTATTTGAAACCATTTAAGCCCCTGGGAGCAAAGAAATTTGGATAAATCCATAATAAGGACCACCCTAATGTACATATTTAGAAATTATGACTAGTAAAATAAACAAAATTCCAAAAAAAACATCTAATTTTTGGTAAAATCTAGTTAGAAAAATAAATCAAGGAGGTATTAAGCTATGAAATATGTAAATATTTATATGAATTGATTTACAATGTATCTATGTATTTCCTCCTAACATATTATTTACATATAGTTTTTTTTTTAAAGAAACTGTTGACTTAAAATCAATAGTTATAGTGTTATACTTTTAGATGTATATATTTTTGAATTTTAATCATGACTTTAATTTATTGATTCACTTATCTAAATATTCAATGTACTTTCAATTTTAAATTCACAACCTGATTTAGTTGAACAATTTTAATTTTATTACTACTAGTTTAAGGATTTCCAATTAAAATATTTATATAATATGTATTAAATACGTATTAATACCAGAGGTTCAAAAAAAGTAGTAGAAAAATAATATTAATTATACGCCTAGGAAATCAAATCGAATACTAACTTGTTCAAGATAACGTCAGTTTTGTATAAAAACTGACGTGTATTATTCATTATGTACAACATATCTATAAATGTAATTTAACTAAATCATATTTTTTAAGAAAATCTGTTGCGTGAGAATTCTTTTTGAAATTATTTAATGTTAAAGAAGAAAAAAAAAAAATTATGCGGTTTCTTCTAAGATGCAAAAGTTTAGTTAATGCAGTGAAAGTAAGTGATATTAAAAATTTACCTATATATATATGTATATTTCTTTTTTCCTTTAGAAAATATTTAATTATTATGATTACTGTAGGATAAAAAATTATGTTTTTTTTTATTGTTTTGAGAAATTGACAAAATTAATAAGACAATAAATAATTACACAGAATTATCATAGTTTTTTTTTGTTTTTTGTTTTTTGTTTTTGCATCAAAGTGCGGTTTTTCTTTGGGAGAGCTTAAGAGGTTATTGAAACTTTATTTGTTAAAGTGATAGTTTTGCTTAGAAGGTTAACCGCAAATACTTTTTATATATATACTTAAGTATATATTCAAATAATTATCTTATAAATTTTTCTTTACTTTTTTATAATAAAATTATAATAGAAAAACTAGAAAACAATTTTTAATTGAACGAGGTTATTGATCGAAAATTTTCATTGAATAAATAACTGAGTTAGTAGTATTATACACACGGATGTAATGAAAATTTATCAATATTCAGCAATAAATTTACAATTATTTTTATTCATAGTGTTATTTATTTATCTAAGCTCCGTATGCTTTAACGTCAAACAAAATAAGCTCAATACTGAAAAAAAAAAAAAATTAAGTATCTAATAGTAAATTATGCTCCTTCATTCAATCTAAAGTTATGATTTTTGTAAAACTAAGTTCTGAATTATGTCAAAATGAAAAAATAAAAAAAAAGTGTATTTTTTTTTTCGTCTGAAACATAAATGTTATGGTTTGAGTTGATCAATTAAACCGAATTAAATACGTAAAAAATTGTTTTAAACAGTTTTTAATTTTTCATTTATGCTAATGTACTGCACACATGTATTATGTAAAAGAGTGGAGATATAAGGTACAAATTAATTAAGGAAATAAGAAATTTATTGCTAACATATTATTTTTCATATGTGGTTATTACAAGATTTTTTTATTGAAAATACTAATTAAGATATAATGTACCTATCGAAGTATATTTTACTTTTACTTTTATTCGTGTTATTTTATTAATAATATAATTTATCTTAAAAATAATAAGTTGAAATAATAAAAAAAAAAAAAAGCTTCCCGCTCTCCACACCCTCCTACTGTTGTTCATAGGATTCAAATTCGACAATTATGGGCATCATTTATTAAAAATATCACAGAACTAAATATTTTATAAATTTGACATTTTAAATACATTTAAACATTTTAGTATTTCATTTCTTTGTAATTATCGAATTAAGTAGATGTACAAAATTATATATCTGAAAATAAACTAAACTAAGTATAAATCATTGTCATCAAATTTTTTGTATTCATTTTAATTTAGAAACAAACTATTTATAATATTAATCAAATGAATAAATATAATCTATCAATTTGCACGCTATATAATATTTTGATTAAAGCTTAAAATGAATTATTAATTATTTTTGTTAAGAAAAACTAATTTAAAAAAAACAAAAAATAGGTCTTTTCTCACATAATATGTTTATCACAATAACTATAACTAAAATAAGTGCTTAAATTTGAACTTGTTTGATTTTCCTGCCAAACTAGTTAATGCACTTCTAGTTAAAAATTTTTATATTAAAAGTGAAAAATAACAAAAAAAAAAAATATCTTCTTTTTTTTTTTTGTTTAATTTCAATTTTTTATTCGTATTAACGGTGTCTTTTTTTTTTTCCGTACCATTAGTATTAAAAATGCAATAATGTGTTAGCGGCATGAAAAAAAATGAATAAAAATAAACATAAGATGCCACTATATATTTTTCAAGGTGATCAAATTTTCACTTTTCACTGATTTCATTTTCTTTTGTGCATTAACTATATAAAAATTTATTAAAAATATGAATATTTTGAGGCCCACATTCACACAAAAACGTGTTATGAGTGTGGGAAATATGTTTTTTGTCTTTCGGAAATACAAAATATTGTGTATATACAAAACCATAAATATATACGATAAGAAAGAAAAAAAAAGAAGAATACCTTTAGTTATAAAAAAAATTTTTATGTTTAGTTTTTTTTTTTCCTTTCTTCCTATTTTGAATACAATGGTAAAATAAATTTTCTTTGCGACCAATTTTCGTGTAAGTATTTTTGCACACGATAGAATATTATTCAAAGACAAATTATGTTTTTTTTTTGCTAACAATTTTTATACTATATATATTTACAATAATAAGGTAAGAAAGATAGTAATGTATATACCAATTACAATTTTGTTTAACCTCTTTTTCCATTAAAAATGAGAAAACGAACTATAAATGCCGATCTGTTCTCAGTTCTCCACTAAAATCATTGAAACTATAATGAACTGCCTAATCGATTTCAGTTCTTTATATGCCAAATATATACGAAATTCTTGTTCACTCTAACCTCAACTAAAGTATGATATTCGACGCGTACTATTTTCATGATTGAAGAGCTTCAAAAATTTGCTAGATCCCGATTTGGTTTGAATTTCGATGAAAATTGTTATATTTGTATATGGTTTGGATATAAAATATTGAAGAAATGTAAAAAATGAATTACAAAACAATATCATTCATTTTTGAGATTTTTTTTGTTAAGAACCCTCGACGTAAAATTCTGTTTTCTATTTTTGCAGTTTTTTTTTTTTGTTTTATTTTACAGAAAATAAACGGCCGTGAAAAATCCGACAAAAAATGTACGAAAAACACCTCTACCAGAAAATCACAAAACTATATTTGAATTTTATTTCTGTGCAGAAACTGTAATTTATCAAAAAAAATTAAAAAATTCTTAGAAATAATTAATTAAAAATTGTTTAGGAAATTAAATCAAAATTTCACGTCACCATCCCTGGAAGTGGTATTTTAGCTTTATTTCCGCGTTTGAGATTTTTTATTATCTTTTTCCTTTACTTCAGAATCCAAGCAAATATGTTCAAGTTTTTTAAAGGCTCATTTGGGCCAAAATACTCAAAAATTAAAAAATCCGTCTCACCTACCCTGGAGCCTAATATATCAAAAAATCACTTCAGCCGAGATTACATTAACTCTAGAATCAAAGCAAAACCAAGACCCATTTTCCGCAGTGAGGGCTCTAAATATTAAATTCAACAGGATTTGAATTCACATTTCGAAATTTTAAAGAAAGTTTTATACTTGAATTTCATTCTATTTGTTAAATGGTAATACATTTGTATTTTTACCCTGTTCATCGTTAATATATATTAACTAAGTAAAAGTTGTTAGAAGAAAGTAGATTCTCATGAGATATTAGTACTCAATTGTTGAATAATTTAATAATGTGATTTTCTTTTAAATTTCTTTATGAATAATATAACAGAAGCCTTCAGTTTTTTTTTTTTTTGAAGTTACTTATTTTTTATTGCAATATAAAATGGTCAAGAATAATTAAAAAATTTTTATTTTCCTCAAATTTCTCATGGAAATACCTGTGAGTGTCGCCTTTTTTTTTTTAAATATCAATTTTATAATAATTTATAAACAAAGTTTTTTAATAACATTTTTATATTTTTACATATATTTTAAAGCCCGTTTGACAATTCGCACTCAAAAGTCTAAAAAAAATTTTACATTGACCTAACACTTCCTATTCGAATTTAAAAATAAATTGCAAACTTTAATTCACGAACATGAGAATTGACAATGTGACATAGGATAATGTCAAATTTATAAAGTTTTAAAGCCTTTCGCTATTCGGCCACATCTCTTTGGTTGCATCTTCGCAGTTACATTTAATAATTAATACAAAAAAAACTAAAATTTACTTCAAATAAATTTTAATAATTTTTAAAATAAATGTTTAAATAATTGTTCTTGAGATATTGTTAATTTTTTTTATTATAATTTCTTTAGCAATCCTATGTAAACTCTTGTGTATTACTTGAGTATAAAATTCATCTTAACCATTCATTCATTCATTCAACTTTTTTTTGAAGTACGAAAAAAACTTACACATTCATATATGATGTAATATAAAGAACAAAAATTAACTTCGTATCGTAGTCTCATATTCACATAAAATAGTAGCATTATTTTCATATATACATCTTACATATATGTAAGATTAATTTCACTTTCATTTTTAATTATATTTTTACGCCAATTGAACTTTTTTTTTGAATTATATATTACATATTCTATATTTTAATATTCAGAATTTCACAATATTGAACATAATGTACACTGACTTAATTATTATAATTGGTGTAAATAAATATTAGAATTTTTTTTTCTTATCAATCTAAAAATTGTTCATCTTTTTTTCTATAACATTTAATTGGACTTTGAGTTTAAAAATTAAATGCAATTTTTTTTTTATTTCTTTTTTTTCGGTTTTTTCTTTAGTTAAATAATTTAAAGTTAAAATTTTTTGAATTTTTTTTACAGGCATCATTGAATACAATAGTTCATTAATACAAAATTCATTCTAATAACTTTTCTGAATAAACACACCACATATAGAAAATCCGGTTTTATTTTTCTAAATGCATATGTATTTTAGATGTCATGAAGTTCATCATTATTGAATGCATTGGGAAGGTTAAATTTGTTTTTAATAATGATGGTAATCTGAAAGTTGCAAGTGGTTAAAAAGTGATTAAAACACTTGCTTTCAGTAGCCATAATCAAGATCGCCGTTCAATTTTCACCTGATTCTGAAATTTTAAATTTGTATCTCTCTGTATTTCTTTCCAGATCAGAATCTTTTTTTTTAATTGGAATCAAATGGATCGCTATAAAAAAACCATTCAGGCTTAAATGAGTACAAATGATATAATAGGGATAAAAAGATTTTTAGAATTAAAAGTTATAAAAACAACAGAATTTTTATTTTCTCAGTGAACACATTTTATTTTTGTTTTCTCAGTGCAGAATTTTATTTTTTTTTCGTAAATGAAAACTATTTTTTTTTGTAATTTTCAAAATTTTTTATTAAAATTTTTTTTAATACTAAAATTTTAAAAATAATAATTAAATTATGGAATAAATAAAATTATGAGATCAATTTATTGTAAGCTTAATAATAAATAAATAAATAATATAAATAATAAATTAAAAAATATAACTTTAATATTTTATTTTTTCTTAAGCTTGTCATAGCAATTTTTTCTTCTTCCATGTTGACAGCCTGTTGATGAAATTGCGAATGAATTCACTTCATTTGATAGTGTCATAATGAAAATTATTGTTAAGAAAATTCGAAATATGTTAATTAGATTCATTGTTGCTATTTGTTTTTGTAAATATCCTTCGGTATAGCCTCTCAAATATAGGTTTATTTATAGTTTATCTAAGGTATTATAATCCTTAATTTTATTTTTCTTCAAGAATTTTCACAGTAGTTAAATTATATAGCAAAATTATATTTTGTTATAATAATAATAATAATTTCTTGTTAAATAATTTTTATCTTATGATTTTTCTATATTTAGATTTAAGTTTTAGAAAAGCACTTGAATTTTATTTTATTAACAATTTAATAAGTTTTTTTTTAAATAATTTTGTTTTTTTCTAATTTTCAATTATGTTTACTCAGCTATTTTGTAAAGACTGAATTAATTTGGCGCATATCGGTCTTTTTATATAAAAATTAAAACATAGAGATTCATAACCGCTATCAGGGTAAAACTACGTAAAGCTTTTTTTTGTATTTTAAATATTCAAACGAATTTATTATAAATAGAATAAAAGTGGTATGGATATGGATTTATTTTCGAAATTTGTGAATCATCAATATTTTAGTTTTATATATAGGTTTCCTGTTTTCCGGTGATTTTTAGCGTGGGAGAATATAACACTTTATGCTTGCTTTATATGATAATTATGTTGATAATTTTTTTTTTGTGTAAAAAAGTTTTGAAAATAAAATAAATTTGCAAGTAAAAGATTTTGGATGAATTTTGTTAAAAAATGTTTTTTTTTTTATTTATTTATACATGAAAGTTTATGTTAGAAGTTTATGTTATCAGGTTAGAAGCTCAGTTGAGAAAAAAATTTATTTTTATTATCTAAGTTCCAAAGAAAGGAAACTGCATTATGTGAACCTATAACTTTAAGAATATTATTATTTATTAATTAATGCATTTTCATTTTGATATATACTATACGTATATACATTATGTAAACATTTGATTCTTGTTTAACAATTTTGTGTAATTTTATCTTAATGTGAATATATGATTCTTTACAATACAAATGGGGGAAATAATTCTCGAAAAAAAAAACCCGAAGCTGTTATTAGAATCTATTAATAAATTGTCTAAAACTGGTTAAATTACTTTTTTTTTAGACTTATATTAGATAATGTGAACGTATTATATCTAATGTATAACATTTAACAATAAATTGTTGATAAGAAGAAAGTGACGTTTTATTCTAAGTGCTGAATATAACGGTGATAAGAAAATCTATAATATATTCCAATCATATTTTTTTCATTTTAATTCAGGCTTCTTTCAAGTACAGGAAAAATATCTGAGTTGCAACAAAAATATTCGTATCGTATTCAGTATCGTTCATTCTGCCTCGCGGATACGGAATATTGATTTGAATTTTGAATACGGGATATTAAATTTCGAATCGGGGAAGTTTAATTGCCTGTTCTGGATTCTGATTATGTTTGAACTGATAATATTTACACAAAAATATATAAAAGCATACTGTACACGTACATATATATTCTACACACATATACAGATAACAACAGTATTCATAAGTATCCCGTATAGTATCTCGCTTACGGTAACCCTTGTTAAGTATCAAGAGGCCGAAAAAACCCTCAAAATTCATTTCCCTAACTTTAACAATTTTTAACGAAATTTTTGATTTTATGAATTCATTTTGGATTTAAATTGTAATTTTTAGAATCGATTGCAAAAAATAGTGTATTTAAAAAAAAAAACAAAAGGTAATCACAATATTATCACGACAGAGCAAAATTTAGTATCTTGTAACTCATTGATTATAAGATTATAAGAATATAATCCTAAGTTATTATCTTATGTCAAATTCTTACATATTTATTAATAACTTGTTCGTTAGAAAAATATTATTTTTTATTTGAATTTTGCATGTCTATAAATTATATTTTCTAATATGGATTCATTGTAAATGATGCCGAGCTTTACTGGCCAGCACAGGAGAATATTATAAATATTTTTGCAATTTATATGCAGCACATATATATATTTTTTCCGTTCATTTTATTTACTTTAAATTAAATAATTTAACTATACGTTTTAGCTCTGTTATTTCAAAAAACAAATAAAAAGATTAAACAGAAATAATATTTTGAGTATAACTATACAATGATAGACAAGTTCTACTTAAGTTTAATTTTTGTTCATTATTAATAAAAAATTTACCTTTAATTTCTATTTCGATTATCGAAGTTTTAATGAAAAATTGAAAAAAAAAAAAATTAGTATATGTTGTTATGGGTTCAATAAAAAATATGCAGCTCTCTGTACTGACACCAAACTTAAATATTATTGTACATACATAATTAAAAAAAAAAAAAAATGGAATGAAAAAAATTTTCTTTTTAGATTATACAAAATGACGTTTATTGTAAAATATCATTCAGATATCTGAGTGTGGGTATCTCCACTAATCAATGGTAATAGTTAATTCATTAATCTAATTTGTTTTACATCTTAAAAGAGTTTAATTAAAATAATTATGAATGAAATTATATTAAATAATTTTTTGTTAATGTTATTATAGTTAAAAATGATTTGAGAAAACAAATTACATAAAGTTAAGTAATAATAAATAAATCATTTTATAATGGTCGAAAAACTATATTAAGTGTATGTATGTATATTAAAAGTTTTTTTTTTAACTTAAAAATTAAAATTTATAAGAAGTAGAAAATAAAAAAAGTAATAATGTTGTAAGAATGTATGTAATTTACATAACGAACAATTTTTACTTTAAACATTAATTGAAAAATTATTCAATAATTGAAATTTTTCAACACGCAAATATTCACAGAAATTTTAATTATCCTTTTAAAAAATATTTCGAATTCATTTAATTTAATAAAATTTAACATTTTAATTAGCCATAATGAAGTTATTAATTCAATCAAATACCTGTGTACATAAATAGAGATAAACTTTTGTGAACCAATTCTCATTTTAATTCAAAATGAATGAGAGAATTATCGCTTTTTTACTTATTGGTTTAGTATTTTATTGATTTAATAATATTGATGCGATGTCAAGTTAATAAACATTAATTAAAAATATTAAAATTAATTCGTCACAATTCTTGATTTCTGTCATATAAATATAACCATATAAAGTAATATATATTCAAATTGTAAGATAAGGTGGAAAAAATTTTTTTTTTTTTTATTTTAGTTTTATATTTATATTTATATTTACGAATATTATTATAGTTGTTATCATCATTAAGTCTAGTAAAACAATTGCCGGTAAATAATAATAATACCACAATTTTTATGAATGAATTTATTATAAATAAATTAATACTGGTCAGTACTTCAGATAACAATTTCTAGCGTAAATCTATGTATATATTACTTCCGATTCGGCACTCTAACACGAAAACACTTAGAGTTTATTATAAATATTATAAGTAATGAAAAAACATAAATTTTATTCAATAGTCGTATGATTTATATATTTTTCTGATTGGTCAAATAAACAATAAACAATTACATATAAATCAGACGATGATCTAAAAATATTATATTTTCTCATTTTTTGACCTGATAATAAATGAGGTAAAAATTAATATCATCTTTCTCAATCAGAATATTGAACTAACAACTTGTATTGTAAGATAAATGAAAATAGTTATTAAAAATTATTTTATTTTATTATATATTGATAGTTATTTACGAATTTTATTGTAGTTGTTATTATCATTATGTCTAGTAAAATATTTGCCGGTAAATAAAAAAAATCAATTACCACAATTTTTATGAATGAATTTATAATAAATAATAATATACTATTCAATATTTGAGATATCAATTTCTAGCGTAATTCTATGCACATCCTACTTCCGATTCGGAATTCTAAGTATACAAAATTTCTAATTCAGAAAATAGCATAAGATGATAAAAATCTAAACCACAATAAAAATAATCGCGTAGAAACTTAAAAAAAAAAGTATTAGAGATAACATTTATGACGTATAAAATATATGTTAATTTTTATTTAGAGGGCTTAGAGATTTTTTATTATATAGGTACTGATGTTTAAGTTCTCCTTATAATTTTTTTTTCACTTTGTTCTTACGCAGCTAGTTTATTTTATTAAAAGTTATTAAAATTAATCAAATCTTTTTAGAGGTTTGTATCATTTATATGGAATATTCTAAATTTTCTTATCTATAGTCTTATGGAAGTTTAAATATATATGAACGTAAATAATGCATATTATTTTTTATGTACATGTATTACTATATCAATTGCTTTTCTTGTTATGAAAACAAAATTTCTATTTATCCCTTGACTACTTTTTAGCTGAAATGGAACTTTAGATTTATTTTATTAAATTAATGATAACGTTGTATTTTATTTTTTTAAATTTTTATTCAAACATTACAAAAAAATCATATTCAATATATTTCAATTTATTTAGTTAAAGATTACAATATTTATTTTTTATATGCAAAAGGTAAGTAGGAAAAGAATCGTAAAAAACTGTGCTTGTACAAACAATTTTTTATTATTTTAAAATATATATATTTTTTTTTTCAAATCATTTTTAACTTGTATCTGCAATATGAGTTTTAATTAAGTACATAGTTGATAACAATTTTCGGTACTACGAATTGTTTTTGTATAACAAAACTTTACTTTTTCTTTCTATAACCTTACCATTGCAATTTCTTCTTCTTGAGTATTTACATCCTGTTGCCGAAATTGCTAATGATCTAACATCAGTTATCAATATCATAATGAAAAGGATTATTAAGAAAATTGGAAATACATTGCGAAGTTTCATTGCTGCGTTGTTTCTTTATGCTTATTATTTTATATCCTTCTTTTAATATTGATTAGTTATAATTTTATTATTCTTAATCTACTTTTTTGTGAAGAATATTGCAATAATCGATTTTTGTTGACGTTTGTGTTTATTGATTAATTTTAGTAATTTCAAGACCAATTTATCAAACCATGAATTATATATTTATTTAATGTCAACGTTTTGACCTTAATTATAGGTGCTCTTCAAAACCAATGAAATTTTATGGTTTTATTTAATAAATGATAATGAAATGAAATTTGACTAAATATGTATATTAAAACCTGACAAAACAAAAAATTAAAAATTCAAATTTTTTGCCCAAAAATTAACATTTTCATAAATTTATTATAAAGTCACTGGAAATTAAAAATTTTTAATCTAATAATAACATAAATTTTAGAAATTAACTAGTTTTTAATTTTATTTATAAAATTTATTATTTTGATTCTTTCTACGGTCAGGTCGAAATTCCTACAATAATAACAATATTATATTTAGAATTAGAACAAAATTTTAGTTTTGTTATATATATTAACAATTTATTTCACTTCCATTTATCACTTATATTCATTCAAAAATTTTTCAAAGACTGAATTAATTCGGTCCATATCAAAATTTTTATACAAAAATTAAAACTAAAATATTCATTAGTCAGTTAATTCGATTTTAATACAAATTATTTTTTGAATTTTGTAGGAAATAAATATTTGTCAGTTCCACGTTAATACATCCTCCTGCAATTAGACTTTAAAAATTTAATTTCATGCTATTCCCTATGCTGATTTCAGAAAAAAATTACATTTGGAATTTGCAGAGACCTAAGAGTTCTAACGAAATAGTAATTACTATATTTAAACAACAATATAGAACTATTAAATAAAATAACTTAAACAATAATTTTCATTTTGGATGAATAATATATCTACTTTAATTCTGTATAATATTTTGAAGCTCAGAATTTAGAAACAATTTGTTGATTATTTGTTTTTCAAGTAGCAAATGACCACACATTTTATGAATAATTATCAAAATACAAAAATAGATGGTATTGATAATGATAATAATGTACTTCACATTTAAATCAACTATATTGTCATCATAAAAATAAATTTTAAAGTAAATTTAATTAAAAAATATTTTATTAAAAATTGTATTTTTTATATAAATTTGTTTAATATACATTTGTACATAGGTACTTCATACATTTTTTTTTGAGTTATTTTAAAAATAAATAAATAAAATAGTATAAATAAGTTAATAATAATTAAGAAATAAATAATATTATGAGATCAATATAAATAAATTACATATTATGTATGAAATAAATATAGTATTCTTAAAATAAATTAAATATTATTTTTGTTTAAATAATATTGAAATGTTCTTTTTTCTTTTTATATATGATCTTGTCTTGGCAATTTCTTCTTCGTGTCTGTTGACAGCGTGTTGTTGAAATTGTGAAAGAATTCACTTCATTTGGCAGGGTGATAATGAAAATGTAAATGATTTCGAAGAAAATTCGAAATACATTGATTAGTTTCATTATTGCTGTTTATTGTAAGAAATTATTATTTTTATTGCAATTTCCTCTCCTTGATTTACAGCGTGTTGAGGCAACCGAAAATGAGTTAACACCAATTGATAGTGTTATAATGAAAATGATTGTTAAGAAAATTCCAAATACGTTTATTAGATTCATTGCTGCTATTTATTTTTATTGATGTCCTCTTTATAATCCTGAATTTGATTTTTATTGAAGAATGTTTTTTTTTTAAATTAATTATTTCTTTTCCACTCGTACAACTTTCTCTGATTCCACAGTACAGTAGGTAGGTATAGTTCAATTACAGCAATATTACAATAATTAAAATATATTTTTATGATAATAATAATTTTTGTCTTATAATTTTTTTGCAATTAGAATAACAATTGAATTGAATTTATTATTTTTAATTAAATTTTTTTTTATTTTTATCAATTATGTTTTTCACTCAGGTGTTTTAAAAAGAATGAATCAATTTGGCGTTTACGGGGCTTTTTATATAAAAATTAAAACATAGATATTAATAACCGCTATCAGGTTAAAACTACGTAAAGTTTTTATTTTTTAATATTCAAATTAATTTCTTATACAACATAGTCGTATGGATTAAGATATTAGTGAATCATCGATATTCTGTTATTATTATTTAGCTTTCTTGTTTTCCGGTGATTTTTAGCTTGTGAGAATATGTAACATAACACCTATGTTTTATAATTATGTTGATAATTTTTTTAATCTGTGATGGATTTTGGATTCATCTTGTTATATTTGTTATATTTTAATTCCATGAAACAATATTTTGTAAACATTATAGTTGCTCCAGATCAATTGTTGTTGTTAAAAAAAAAAATAATTGTGCGATCTGGGTACTTTATTTTGTACTGAGGACACCATCGTCTCTCCTTAATAACTTTTTCCTCAGAAAGAAGCGAAGAATGCATCAACGAAATTGTCCACTGCTTCCTAAAATTTCTATTAAAATGTTAATGTTTAATCTATATAGTACATTTAGTATCTTATATCTTAAGTTATTATTATCTTAGGTATCACAAATTCTAAATATCATAACTTGTTTTTATTAATTAATTTTTATTAAGTAATTAATTTACAAAACGAATTCATTCTAAATGATGCCAAACTTCAATAACTACACATATACTTATATTTTTGGACAAATGTTATAAATATTTTACCAATTTATGTGCGTTGATTTTACTTTAACTCATGTTATTTGATGAAATCAATCATTTCAAAAACTAAACAAAATATTTTTAGATACTTTTTGGCGCCGAAAATCAAATAAAATTAAATAGAGACAATATTTTGAGAAATCATGAAGTTCTAAACATTCTAATTCCTATTCATTAATAAAACAAAATTAACTTTTATTTCGATTATCAAAGTTTTAATCAAAAATTTAAAAAATATTTCCATGAGAAAAAAGAAAACTTCAAACAAGAAGTATCTTCCATAACATTACAAAGTGGTATTTACTGTAAGATATCATTCAGGTTATCTAAATGAATTAATGATAATAAATTGTGTGTATTATTATTATTATTATTGCATATAATATCAACTTCTCATATCGGGGAATTTTTTTAATGGTTCATTTGCATCTTAAAAGAATTTGATTATAATAATTTGATTATACGATTGATAAAATTTTAAAGATTTATAAATTTGAATATTTACAAATGATTTAAGACAAAAAAAATATTTATAGTATTTTGTTTTATAATAAATGAATCATTTTGCAATTATGTATGTGAGAAACTAAACTAGTGCATTTAAAAAATTCATGAAACATATATTTTGGAGGCTGAGTCAATTCAAAATTTCTATCCAAAAAAGTGGGAAAATATCGCCTTTTTATTTATTCACACATATTTCAATCTGTAGACTGATGATGATGACTTTAGAAACTTTAAGATTCACTAAAGATTATATTAATAAAATTTGTAGATAAATAATAAACTATCCAGTTTGTCACAATTCTTGATTTCTGCCAAATAAGAATAAAACCACATAGAATTTACAATAAAAAAATAGATTTTTTATTTAAATAAATTGATAATAAATTGAGTTAGAAATTATGCCGACTAATTTAAGTAGCTATTTGTAAGGAAAAACCCAATTCTACAATTTTTATGAATGAATTAAAATAAATAAAAATAAATAATAATAAATCTAGTATTGTTTACTATTTAGTTTCTAGCGTAAACTATGTGCAAACCATTATAAATACTTCCGATTCCGACTTCTGAGTAAAGAATTTCTAATTCAGAAAATATAATAAAATTATAAAAATGAACCACAATTGATGGTGGTTATGGTTACTGTATTAGAAAATTAACATGAAAAAAGTATTTAAGATATAACGTACAGTTAAGAAATTCATTATTTCCATAAAAATTACTTATTGTCGGTTTTATGTCATTTGTTGTTAATCGAAAATTATAATTTTTATTTGTGACGTATAGACATGGTTTTAGGGGTTTTTTTATCAACGCTTATAGTATATCTTTTTATGCTGATTTTTTCGCTATTCTTAATTATTTTAGAATTTTGAAATTTCTTGAACCTTAAATCATACATTTATTATACATTTCAAGGACTCACAATACTGCAGAGCCTGTACTCAAAATTACTACGGAGCCAATACCTAACTAATTTAATAATTGAAATAATTTTTACAATAAAAAAAAATCTTCTGTTTTGAATAAAAATTTGTTTTAATCCATTTTTTATTTTACAAATCAATTTTGAGTTTTCACTTCAATCGATTTTTTTACATTATATATAAGACGGATGAACACTTCCGGTAACACTAGGTTTTGGGGATCTTTTTTAATTAATCAGAAAACAATTTCTCATTTACAACACAACTGTTTTGCTCTTGATTTTACTCTTTATCCTTCGCACCTATGACATTAATATTAAGCCGTCTTATATAATGTTTAAAAAACAAAACAAAATCTAAAACAAAACAAGAATCATAACAAAAAAATTTTACTGAAAATTTGATTAACTGAAAAATTAAAAATTGATTTGTAAATTAAAACAAATTTTTAATTTCAAATCATTCGATTTTTTTTTTGTAAAAATTTATTTTAACATTAATTATATAATAAATTGAATTGGATAATGAAATTATGTTTTTGCTGTTTTTAATTCTATTTTACAGACCATTCAATCGGAGTTTTCATATAATTTTATACACTTGTTATGCGTTGCTTATAGCTAATTGACCTAACTGAAACAATGGTACCGTAAAAACCGTTTTTCTATGTTATTTTTCTATTTATAATTAAACAAATTTACATAAAATGAAGATCTTAATTTTATCTATTTTTCGTAAAAAATTTTTTTAAAAATATTTTCAAATAATTGAGAAAATTGAATTTATTTTTTTTTTTGATATCTGAAAAATTTCATTACTTCACAAAATTATTTTTTTGTTTCTTTTTCATTACGTTTCCTACCTATCATAATATTTTTTTACGATACTTTTCCTGTCAAAAATTTTTTTTTGTTTTTTTTTATATTTTTTGCAGTTGATTTTTTACTTTCAGATAAAATTAGCTGTGAATGGGTTTCCGGAACATTCCTCCAAAAATTACTTTACTGTGGTAGCTATAAACAACGCATTATGATTTTTATGCCTAGTTACGAGATGAATTGAATTGATTTTAGTTTTTATTTTATGTAGGGGACTTGAATTTTATGTCGGTGTTCCTTAAATCATAATGTGCCTTCAACGGAAAAAAATTTCAAATTTCCAATGCATTTTGTTGATGAGAATTTATTTGCTGTTGTGAATTTCTAACCCTCGCCTCAGACCAGAAGCGAATTTCAGAAATTAATTTTTTTTTCTTTTTTCGGGTAAACGCCTAATGTGTAATATCTGTTTTTCGAATTTGCCTTAGAATTGTTAAATCATAAAAAATTTATCAATTTTTATATAGTACAAATTCTTTTTGCTTTTGTCAAAACAGATTCCTATTTGACTTTATTGCCAAAACATTGCAAAAAAATGTTTAATTTTTTCCATGAAAATAAAATTTCTAAACTTAACTAAAAGAAAATATTTTATTTTATTTTTGAAATTTTTTATTTACATTTTAGATTTTATAAATTATTATCAATTTAGTTCAACTTTATTTCGAAGCATTACAATAATTATATTGTATAATCGAATACCTTTTTTGTTTAATTTCATGTTATTGCTTTTTCTTCTTCTTGAGTATTTACGAATTCACATCAATTAATAGCGATTGTGCTTTATTATAAGATGATGATTGTATTTTCTACTTGATTATTTAAAGACTGTTGACGAAATATAGCTACATGTCAAGCTGATAGAGTCCCAAATGATTGTTAAGAAATTTGATGATTAAATCAATTTTTGTTGTTGCAAGATCATGTTACTGCATTTGTTTCTTCTTCTGTTTTTACAGCCATTTGTCGCAATTGCTAATGATGTGACATCAGTTGATAGTGTCACAATGAAAATTATTATTAAGAAAATTCGAAATACACTAATTAGATCCATTGCTACTGTTTATCTTTGTTTGTTTATAATCTCTTTATAGATTTATTGAATATTTATAATTTTATTACTCAAAAATAATTTATTTTTTTAATCAATTATTCTTTTATAATTATAATTATGAAATAATTTTTTAACTTATGTTTTTTTTATAACACTTGAATTTTTTATAAATGCACAATTGTGTTTTTTAATTTCCAGTTATGTTCATTCAAGTATTTTGAGAAGACTGAAATAATTTAGCAGATATTCAATTTTTTTATATAAATATTAAAAATTAAATAATAAAGCCTCATAACTTTTATTCATAAATATTAATATATAACTACGTCATAATTAGTCATAGCCCTTTTTTTTTGTTATACATAGATTCACTATTTTATTATTATTTTAATTATATTTCTTTGAAAAAGTAATTTGCTTGTTCGGTTCCCCGAATATAATACACTCGCGTTTTATTGGAATAAAATGCGCGCACTCTATTTTAATTTTACTCTTATTTCTATAAAATAAAATTTCTATCTAAATAAAAAAAAAAAAAATTATTTACTTTAGAAATACATATAAAAATAATCTGTTTCTACCTTATTGCAGTGGAAAATTAGAGTTACAACATTAGGTAAGGAAGCATGTGAAATCTCAAGTTATATTTATGATGTAACACCAGCAAACAATATTCATATTGTTCAGCATAAAGAACATTTTGGCTTGGAATTTTAAATTTATTTAAAATATACATAACTAAATAAAGCTAAGAAATATAAAGCCAAGAAATAAAAAAGCCTTGAAATTTCTCACATAGTTTTTTTTTTATTTATTATTAGTTACATAAATATATTAAAAGAATCGAATATAATGCAAGCGTTATATTTGAGTGTGCTCTTTATTCGAAAAAAAAATCAATGTTTTTGAAAAAGGTTCATTTTTTCAACAAACTCGATTAGAACGGCTCTCCCTATGTTCGGGGGAAGACTGTATTTTAAATTACCAAAAATCTGAAAAATATGAAATTATGATTAATATAAAAACAAGTATTAAGTAAATTAAATAAATTAATCTGAACAGGCCCAGATAGAGGGGGGGTCAGCAGGGCCATATGGCATGGGCCCCCGATTTTTGGGGCCCCCAATTTAAAAAAAAAATCAGCAAATTTGTAGCTTTCTATTAAAAAATCGGTTAAAATTTATTCACATAGCAGAAAAAAGTTCTTGTATTCTGTGTTATTGATTCTGAAATATCTGGATTATCAAGGCAATTTAAATCATTGCATGAAAATTGCAACTTAATTAAAGTTATTTGGTTATTTGAAGATTATATCTGAGAAAGAAATAAAAGTTTCATCGAATCGGTTGTTAGAAAAATACTCAAAGGAAATTTCTATTGAAATAATTGATGAATATAAATTTTTTTAAAGAATATTTATAGAAGTAACTTTGACATAGATCCATTACCTGAAAATTTAATAAAAAAAAATTCTTGAAGCGAATTTAATACAGCGGTTTCCAAATTTGTCAATTAGAATATTTTCGAGTCGAACCGTTGCTTTCGCTGAAAGAAGCTTTAGTACCTTGAAGAGAATATACATTTTTAACAGATCGCCAATGTTTCCAGAAAGACTAAATGTTTTCTCAAATCTAAATATAAATTGTGACTATACACGAAAACTTGATTTTTCCCAAAATTATTAAGGAATTTGCCAATTCTAAAGCGAGGCCTTTTTAAAATTATTTTATTTTTATATTATTTTACATAATTTTTTGGATTTTCTTTTAAGATTAAAATAAATTGAAGGGTATAGGGCCCCCAAAAAATTTTGGGCCCGGGCCTCATTGAAGCTCTCTCAGGGCCTGAATCTGAATATAATTAAGTAAATAAGGTTTTTTTTTTCAAATTTTCCTTAGAAAAAATGTAGTAATCTTAAATAGTAAGAAAAAATATTATAGCTGTACGGATCAATTTAGAATCTAAACTTCTAAGTACATATAAGAAATTGTAATGCTTCTAAGTACATATAAGAATTGAGAAATAAATAAATTAAAATTGAAATTGAATCTGAATATAACATCAAATTCTCATATCGAGAAGATTTTTTTTAATGATTATCTTAAAAAGTGTGATTATTATGAATGAAAGAATGATATAAATATTTGTGAATGTTAGTTACAAATAATGTATAGTTTTATTATTTAATAATCTAACTAGCTATATTTGTATAAAGCAAAACCCAATACCACAGTTTATAATAAATAATAGAAATAATAGAATAGAAAAGTATTATTGAGTGTTTGAAATAAATTATTTGTATCATAAATCATCTATGCATATGCGTACAATAAATACTTCCGATTCCGACTTCTAAATAAACTATTTCTAATTCAGAATATAACACACAATAATACAAAACGAAACCGCATTTAATTTAATCGTGTAGAAAATTTATATGAAAAAAAAAAGTTTTTGAGACTGAATATAACAATAACAATATTTTTACAAATAATTTCATAAGAAATAATATTTAATTAAAGAATTGTCTTAAATTTAATTAAACTTTCTCAAATTTGATGATTTCATTACAATATAAATAACCACCATTGCAAAATCATATTTTCAGACTTTGAACTTATGTGTTATTTTATGAATTTATTTTACTGCAAATTTTTATATCACTAAAAAGAGATTAGCAAATTTATTTTAATTAATTAAAACATTAGCAAATAAAATAATGAATATTTGATTTTTTATTGATTTTACAAAGATATGACTTTGTGTTAAAAGTTTATCAGTTTTCATACTTACGGTTATGTATAGGATGTAATAGAATAAAGTCTAAGAGAAATATATTTTTTGTTTGTGTTCCATTCTCAATAGTATTATTATAAAAATAATTATATTATTAAAAAGTGCTAAGTTTCAACCATGACATATAATTTAATTAAGCTTATTTTCAGCTAGAAAAGATATTTTATTTGTAACTGATTCAAATAATTGCGAAATAAAAGGCAACTTTAACTTTGAGTCTGTAAACAGTTATATCATAATTTTAACCTTTTTTTTATTTTTTTTAATCGGAGTCCATTAATTTCAATATGATCTAATATTCTTTTTTCCTATTCATTACAAGGATCTTAATTTTTGACTGATTTACATCCAACTCCCGTCTAAAATTACAAGAAGGTTTGTAATGAAAAAAAGAAACAAACAGGAATAATAAAATCAACTTTATCTATTTTTTTTCCAAAATTTTTATTTATATTCTCATTTTCATGTAATCGAAAGTTTAATTTAATCTAAAAATTATAATTAAAACTTACAAATTCATACATAGTTATTTTATAATCAAATAAGTATTTAGTTATATCCAACAGATGATAAGGAGAATTCAAATTATATTTATTATAATATTTAATTCAAGACAAGAAATTAAAATAAATATAATTGTGATATCATCTATACACAAAATAAACATATTTTTTTTATTGAAATGGGAATTAAAATGTTAAATTTTCACCACAAATATATATATATTAAAAATATATATTTTTTTTTAATTCAGATTTATACTCTACATACATTTATTTTAATTTCTTATACATTTTTAAATATTCACATTTTTTTTATAATTATTAAATAATGTCTAACCTAACCTATAGGAATAAGTTAATTACTTAATTTTATTTTTGAGAATTTTATTTTTTTACAATTTTACAATTTCATACATATAGAGTTTTAGACTTAACCTAGCCTTTACAACTAAGAATTATAATAATTATTTTTCATATTATAAAATGAGATATTTTTAGGAAAAATTTAAAAACCTGATAAATGTTTTTTTAAATTTTGGAATTTTTTTTTTTAAATTTAATTTTTTCATCAATTTTTTATAGCGAATTTTTTTTTTTTTTAATTTTGAAATTATGACATCATCCTGCTCGGTTGGCTTCAATTTCAAAAATAACAATGTTTATTTTTTATGCTATAATAAAATCATATTTTTGCATTTTCTTCTTCTTGTTGAGAATTTACAATATGTTGACGAAATTGCCATAGAGTTGACAACATCAGTTAATAATATAATGATGAAAATGATTGTTAAGAAAACGTTGGTTAGATTCATTGTTGCTGTTTATTGTTTTCTTCCTTTATACAGGATTATTGCTTTTTAAATAATTTATTAACAATTATTTTACTTTATTTCGATTTTATTCAAAGCTTCTTTCTTTTTTCACTTTTTTTTTTACATATATAATTTATATAATTTATGACTTGAATATTTTTATTTTTATTTTCAATTTATGAACAACGTTAATACCTGTTCAAATACTTTGAATAAGTGAGGAAGATAACCACATCAGATGAAAATTTAAACTATTTAAAAAAAAAATTGCTATAATACTACTATAATGTGAGTGAGAGATTTAAATAAGAATAGAATAGACAACAATTCCTTAAAATTTAATCTAATATTAGTATGTATATGAAAAAAAATAATGATGCCTTCTGCTATAATAATTTTTTTTTTTATTTTGAATTCTGCTTTATTTATTTTCCTTTTATTTCACAATTTTATTTTTTTTTTAATCTTAAAGCTAGACACATGTTTTTTTTTTTTTTTTTCTAATAACTAATGTCCCTATTTCGAAATCCCTAGTTAATCTATTTTCTATTCTATTTGGTTTTTATGTCTATTTATCTTATTTTATATTATTTTACATTATTTTATATTATTGATAATTAGGCATCAAAAAATTTTTTTTAAAAATATGCCATCTGTTTTTTTTTTTTTTTTTCTGCTATAATAACTTCGTGTATTTTTTATACGAGTCATCCCAAACATTATAGCAATATCAATATACACATGTAATAATTGAATTAAAATATATTTATGTAAATAGATAGAAGAGCAAAGCCACGAAAAAAGAAATTTAAAAAAAACAGAGAAAAAAAAAGATATTTTGGTAAATTTATTATCAGAATTATGGCAGTAGCGATTAGAAATATATTGTTATTGTTAAACGGTATACATATGTCGTTATTATCTCTCTCAATGAAAGTCATAAAATTAAGTCATCTTTATTTTATCTGTGACAAGGGTTAATTTTTTTCAACTTATTCGCAATATCATTTACTTTTTTCCAAATCAAAGCTTTAGAAAGTATTTGAGAGTATGCGAAATAAATTTCTTAAAATAAAGAAATCAAATTTTATAAATTATTATCAATAAATCAGTTAAATTTTATTTCAAAACATATAAGGCCTTCTTCCTGAAAAAAATTTAAGAATTTGAAATTCCCAATGTATTTTGTTAGTGTAATTTAATGTCAAAAAAAGTTTTCGGGAGCAAATTTTTTTACTTTTTTTTTTTAATTTTTAAAATATTTCTAAAATTTCAGTTTATTTAGTTTGCTTTTTTTTTATTTTGACAGTAATGATATTTCATATTCATGAATTTCAAATACACGTTCTGAGGCGTGTATTTGAAATTCACAACAAATGCATGAACTTCAAAATTCTTAAATTTTTTTTCAGGGAGAAGGCCTATAATTAATTATGTATAATAATTATTTTATAATCAAACATCTTTATTTCAATAAATACTCATGTTATTGCAATTTCTTCTTATTGAGTATTGACGAAATTGGTCGGGAACTCACATTCATTGATAGGGTCAATTTGATTGTTAAGGAAACTCTAAATACATTTACTATTTTCATTCTTGTTGTTTATTACAAGATCATGTTATTGGAATTTCCTCTCCTTGATTTAGGACGTGTCGACGAAATCGATAATGAGTTCACTCCTGTTGATAGTGTCATGATGAAAATTATAGTTAAGAAAATTCGAAAGACGTTTATTAGATTCATTGCTGCTGTTTATTTTTATTGATGTCTTCTTTATATAGATTTATTGAATAAGTTTAATCTTTAATTTGGTTGTTATATTAATTTTTTTAAAATAATTTTTATCTAAAGTTTTTTTTTTCTATAACACTTCATTCTAATATAAACTGTTATATATATTTTTTTATAAATCCTCAATTATGTTCACTTAAGTATTTTGAAAAGACTGAAATAATTTAGCATAATACAATGGGCCTTTTATATAAATATTAAGACATATAGATTCATAATTGAATATATTATATAAGTACGTCATAATATTGTCTTTCTTTTTTTTTGTCATAGACTCACTATTTTATATCTATTATTTCAATTATATTTATCTATAACAATATAATAATTATTTTCAATTTAAATATAAATTATGGGTAATTTTAATAAAAAAAAAAATTCAAATGAATAAAAAATTATTATTAATTATTCTTTAATAAGAGAATTCCCTAGTCTAGGTTGAAATGTCTGAAACAAAGAACTTACTAGTTTAAATTACCAAAAATGTGTAAACAAATTAATTAAATTAAGAGAAGCATCAAAGAATACAAAAAAATAATAACTGTTTCAAACATCGTAAATTGAAACCTACGTGAAGTCAAGTATATTTTATCAATTATGTGATTTAAGAATATAAAAAAACAGGAAATAAATATATAACATTTAAAAACTGTGAAACCATTGGTTTGAAAATTGGATTGCCGCATACATACATACCACCATTATATAATAATAATAATAATAATAATTAATAATGATAATAATAATAATTTAATTGAAATAATATGTTAATAATTAGATGACATTTAACAAAGCAAACAAACTCGAAATCTCAATATTCAAAACTTGCAATGACTTTATTAAAGTCGTCTGCCTGGTAAAATTCCATCCAAAATCATTTTTTAGATATATGTATACAATATAACTAAAAAAGAAAAAAAAAAGAAATAAACAACAATTTTCCTATTTATCAAAAAAGAAAACAAAAAATTCGAAAAATACTTAAATTTAATTGAATTCATTGACTATTAAGGATCTATATATTAATGCTGACTTCAAATACAGATACAAGGACTCGTAACATTTTCCATTCAAATATTACATACATATATAATATTAAATTATTAAATATAATAAAATTCAATTATAAAAAGTTATTAAGATTAAAATTTTGGCGGGAAGTGATTTTGTTTTAATGGTATTTAAATACCTTTAAAACAAATACATTCAAAACAATTTTATTTTATTTCATTCATTTAAATTTAAATTTTGCTTCTTATCTATATTTAGCTATATTATATATTAATAACATTTAAACATTAATAATATATAATACCCAGATCGGTGACTTCATTTTTGTTCAATTTATATTGATATATTAAGAAGAATATTATTATCAGTAAACTCCAAATGGAGTAACGTTGGATTTATTTATGGTTTTAAAAAATTAATTCTCAAAATACCTCAAATAGTTTTTAAAGAAAACTATGAAAACCTCAAAAATAAGCGTAAAAATAAGTGTAATTTAATGAAAATAATAAAATGAAAACTAAACTTGATTAAGACTTGATTTTAATTCAAACGTCACGAAAACAAATGCGATTTGTGTAGTTTTTAGGTAACAACAAAAAATATCGGATGTATGTAGATTTTTTAGGTAAAAAATTTTTTACGTTATGAATTTTATCACAACTTTTTTTTTTACAAATTTTCTATAATATATATATATATATATATATATATATATATATATATATATATATATATATACATATTGATTGAATAAATTGTGGCTTTGATTCTTATTATCTTACAACTATGTTATGTTCTGAATTATAAACTTTGTATTTAGAAGCCGCAATGGGAAATATTATATAGATATATATATTTATATATATGCTTATGTTTATTTTTATATTTACATATTACGTATTTATTTATACATTCAATCCTTAATAAAAATGTTGGCATTGTTTGTTTATTTTACAAATACATGAATACCCATTATGCGTTCACCCGCTTTCCTCACATGTATACTTCGTTTTGTCACGTATCCTCCAAAACATGTTCACTCTTTTGAGAGGATTTAAATCTATATATACTTTCATCCTGAATTTTCATAAAATTATTATGAAAATTTGTTCTCCCCAAAATTTAGGTTTATATGAAGTTACTATAGTTCTTATAAATATTTTTTTTTAATTATTACTTAATTTATTTATTTTTGCTTTCCACCTACATAATATTTATCTATTAACTAAATTTCATTTTATCAAGTAGCATGTATTGAATATTAAAAAAATCCTACTAATTTAACAGGTGGTACAGCATCAAAATCTTCCATTGATTTGCCCATTAAATTTATTGTCATTCAATGAGTGGTAGTTTCAATCAATAAATAATTTCTCTTATCATAAATTATATTATTCATTGTGCTGAATCCTCTTACATTTAATACTTTAAAACACCGTTAAAGCAAAAAATAATATATAACAACCGGTACGGAAAATTTTAACAACCGGTACGAGCGTACCGGCTGAATATCACTACTGCATACATTGGTAATGAAGATAAGTTAGAGATTCGTTTTGAGTATTTTTTCGGTTTCCGTACATGCTACGGAACCATTGCGTACGTATTACTGTGTTATTCCTGTATATCTAGTAAGATTCATAGCGAATTTTTAACAGCTTCCGCGATAACAACAATTCTACAATTCAATTAAGTATAAACTGTATAAACATATTATATAACAAGAATTTTTGATTATAAATATAGGTTAATTTTAATTATTATTCAGCAATAAGAATATCTTTTAAAATAATAATATATATTTTTTATTTTCATACTTAAACAAATCATTATTATTTTGTTTTATTATATTGAATAATCATTATACATTATAAAAATTGGAATATGGATCAATCAGGAAGATAAATAGATAAAATTTGAGGTAATCTAGAAAAAGCGATATAATATAATTTAAATAATAAACTTATATTAAAAGTTTCAAATATTTCGTATTGCTCCTTAATAATTTTATTCCTTCAAAAGTAGAAAATTAACCAAATTTATTGTTATAATATATTATATAATACATTATAGTATAAAAATATGTATACGTTATACTGTATACAATACATTAATTAAATTTAGAATACTATAAATAACAATTATATTATAAAAATTGTTAGATAACGTCAAAAAAAAAAAAATTTATTCTGAACTTAGGCACTTTCATATTATTAAAAATATTTTGTTATGATTCATAAATTTGATATCGACGGTAAATAAAAACGCTTAAGATTTGTAAAGTATTTATAAAAAAAGGTAAAATTATGTATGAAATGCCACAATTTTTATATATAAGTTAATATTTTTGAGTGTTCGGTTGGTTTTGGTTAATTTATTAACCAACTTAATTAAAACAATTCGATTTATTTTAAAATATCTACTTTATTCTCACAAATTATTCAAATTATAAAGTATTATTATTTAATTAAATTTAATTTTAATTACTTAAATCAATTGTTTTATTTTACTCAAGTTTTTGTTCACCAATTTTTCTATTATTGTGGTTCTAAATAAAAGAAATGAATTACCGATATTAACGATTAAGAGGAAAGACTACCGTTTAGGTTGAACGCGAGATTATTTCTGATTCCTCTTCTTTATTTTTGACATTATAAAACCTCATTCTAATAATTTATTTATTATGTGTTTGAAAATATTTCTCATGAAATAATAAGCTTGCGTCGGCACTTATTTGCACAAGTGCATAAAATTCATGGGAAAAAAATAGGTTTGAATATGCTAAAATGCATTTGCTTATCAAATGCAAAAAGATATTATATTAAAATATGTAGAAATATGTGGGATATCTAACTTATATATTTGTTATTTGTTAATATTTACTATTTGAAATAGTAATTTATAGCCTAAATCAATTCATATAATATATTCCGAATTCTAAATATTCTAAATACAGAATATTTATAAGAACACAAATAAAAATATTTTGCAATGAAAGTAATAAAATAACGTATAATAAATTTTTTGCATTGAAGCTTCTAATTGTTGAAAAAAAATATATAATTAAACATTTTATACGATATCTGGTTTAAGTTAAATTATATTCCTTTTTAATTGTATTTTTTTTATTCAAATTTTTTGGCTTCGTAAAATGGATAAACTTTTGTGTTAATAATACTTATAGATAGTAAATATAATAAGTAAAAGAATCTTATTGTATATTAACGATTGTATTTTTTTTTTTATGAAACAAGTAAACATAATTTTAGTAATCATTATTTAAAAAGGGTTAGAAAAATAACATGTAAGATATAAATTTGAATGAACAATGAAAAATATTCATCCAAATGGACAATTGGGATTTTTTTACAGCTTTTAATTAAAAGATTTTTTAAATTAGTGTTCAAAGAAACTTACATCTTTAGATGTAGTTAAAATGTTTTGGGAAACTATAATGAGTATTATAATAAGTATAATTATTGAGAACTATTAAAGCAAATAAAAACTAAAACTTTGTAAATATTTGTAGCTAACTCATAAATAATATTTGTAAGAAATATTTCAGGAAATGTCTGTATATACAATACAAATCTACGAATACTAATGGAAAATAGTCGTATATCATGGTATTGTTGTACAATCCTTTTGTCAAATTCACTTTCAACTAACTACGTGCATTTGTACTCTCATTCATCATTATTTTAATATGTTTACTCTATCTATGTTATGTTGATAAAAAAAAAAATTCTGCATATAAATATGTATCATCTTAAAGAAAAAAAATATATTTCAAAGTGAAGTATATATAAAACAGTCAGTGGGTGAAATATTTCAAGTTTATGTTGAAAGCATAAGTTGTGAAAAAAAGTGATAAAAGAAAAACCTTAAATTTATATATGGATTTAATTTTTTTTATGTTGTGTGTTGTATCTGTATATTTATAGTAATTTGTGAATAACTATTTATATAAATAATAAATTAACATAAATATAATGAATATAAAATAATTAGTGGCATTTATTTTAAGAATAATAACATAAGTTATGTCTTTGATTGAGTTCTTTGATTGAGTTTACCTGATCTCTCTTTTGTTGACAATTTACTATACCGGATGTGTAATCGAGAGATAATTCGTTTAACATAAAATAAAATAGGTACCTAACCTACCTAAATGCTTTTATTTTATATAAAAACTTTTCTTTGTAAAATCTTCTTCTACTAATATAAAATTTTTTTCTTTTATGAAAATGTCGCAATTAATAGTGTCCTCTGTTAAAATATAATCTTTTATTATATTTATTATCTTCTTTCAAATATAATTCATTCAATTAAACACCTAATTGATGATATGAAAGTTTTTTTTTTATTTGACGGAAGCATAATAATTATCTCAAACTTAAATATAATTAAAACATTTTCTTTAAATTGAGATAATTAATGCAATTCATTGAATAAATTTTTTTTTACTTAAGTTTTTCAAAAGAAGAAAAATAACTTGAATGAAAATTACAAAAAAAAGGGGGAAAATTGATTATGATTTTCACATAAATATGATGATGTTGTACAATTCAAAATATAATGATTGTATATTAAGGTATTTTTTAACTATCTGTTAATCTCTACGTGATTATAATATTAAAAATTTAAAAGTGGAAGTTATTAAAAATAAGATCGTTTTATGAAAGGGTGATTTTATTTCAATAAGAATGTGATTTAAATCGATATATTTCAATTAAAAATACTTTTCATAATATTTTTGAATTTTACTGAGAATATTTAAATTATGTTAAAATTTTTCTTTCTCTTCCAGACGAGCAAAAAGAATTTTTTGACTATTACAACAATTATTATTCAAATAAGTATAACAACGCAACAACAGCAAGATCAACAGCAAATAAAAGATCATCTCTTACCTCCACCTGTAAATAATTTTAATTTCCCTAAATTCCAATATTCATTACCTGCAAGTTATCCGTTAAATTTACCACAAGAAAATGAACCTCCTTTTCAACCGCCCATTAGAAGTCATCAGGCACTTGAAGCTCCAGGATTAATGCAGCGTGTAGCACGATGGTTTGGGTTCGGAAGCAACAATGAGAATCAATTACCTACTCCAACATCACAAAATTTTATTGCTTCTACTAACCAGCAATATTTTGCGAACAGACCAAATGAGCAATATGTTCAGGCATCATACACTCAACCGCAATATAAGGAATTACCTCAGCAGCAACAAAAACCTAAAGCTCAATGTAATCCGTGCAACAAAGTTCCTTGGATACCAATGTTTCCGGGCAATTTTCAATATCCAATTTTACAAGGAAATTATCCTCAATCTCAACCACAAGTGAAATTCAACCACCATCCCCAACAATATGAATTGGAACAACCACCTTTACGTCCAATACCGTTCCAACAGGTAAATATTATTTAGATTTTTTTGCATTAAATAATTTCAATTGTTTGCAGTCTAATCATGTTCAAAGGGCAGTCAATTATTTGGCATCAAGGCCAAATACCCAAAATTTCAATTACGTATCAATACATCAACCAATACCAGTGCCTAATTTAAGTGCGACACCAATTCCTCCACTATATAATGCTGCTCCATTCCAAAGTGAAAATCAGGGGGTCCATCAAAGTGGAAATCATTTTGTTGAAAATTTGGGTCAACCGTCAGAAATTCGTACTCAATTACCACCATCCGAGTTTCAATCAAATCAGTTTAAAACTGGGGTAGAAGTTTTACAAAGTGTTCCGCTAACTGATTTTGTTAGTTCAGTTGAATATCCAGTTAAATATTCGGAAGGACATTTAATTGATTTATCCCAAAATGTTGATAGCAATGACTTGCAAAATAATGTTAATTCAAATGATTATCCCAAGGTAATAGAATTCGGTGGAAACGAACACAATGTAAATCATTCACCAACTGTAGTTTATAATCATGATGCAACTGGAGATAACTTTCCAGAAGCATCATCATATAATATAACATTTAGGAATGAAAATCATTTAAACGGCGGTTACTCACCAACAACACAACTACCACTAATACAAGAAACATTTCTTCCAACTCAAATATCTTACACCTCAATATCGCCGCAAATTCATTATACACAATATAATCCGTCAACATTGGAAATATCAACTACTAGACAATCTGAACGAACTTCACCTTTCGTAAACTTAAATAAAAACTTTCAATCAATTGAACAACAGTCGACAACAAGCGATTATTCAACCTTTCTTTCATCTCCAGCACCATTTCAATATTTAAGTACAGTCAAACCACAAATTCTATCGTCTACAACAGCAATCCCAGATAGCGAAAAACATTTTTCATTTGTTCGCAATACGTTAACACATGTAACACCCTCACAATCACATCTTACAGATTTGAAGCAAAATACTGAAAGTACACTTGTTGAAATTAAACCATCTTTACAGACTGCTTCGCATTTTCCTGATATCTATAATAAAAAGCAGCGCGAAACTCCAAAGCATTTATTGGATGTTCCTATCATTTATAATCATGACAAAAGACTAAGTTCACCAAGTCCATTTTTACGCGATCCATCAAATCTAAAAATAAGGAGTACAAGCTATCGCAATGTTGTTGAGTTCCAACCTTCAACAATTGCAACTCCAATAGCAAGTTCACCAACTCCAACGTCAACATATAGTTCTTTAGATGCAAGTGGACAATACGCTGGAATGTCACCACCACCACGATATGTGCTTAATAATCAATTTAATTTCAATAAGGAGACGGACAAAAGATCCAAAAATATTCATCAAATAATCATTCCATACACAACGAAAAATAAACCTCGGCCATTTAAACCTCGAGAAGAACTAGAAGATCATCGTTTTTCCTCTTGGTCGCATTCAAACGAAGAATTTCATGACCAACAAGAATCAAAAGTTATTACATCGAAACATTCAACCGAGCAAACAGTACCAAAATCAACTAAATATCTAACAAAAATTTTAGCTTCAAATATTCGTGAACTCTTACGAAAAGAACATGAAGTGAAAAATAAATCTACAACATTTGATTTAACTCGACTTCAAAAAAATATAGACGATTGGACGGAACAAGAATTTTCATCTGCTTCTGGTAAGTCAAGTACAATTCCGATAAGTGGCCGTTCAAAACACATTCCAAAAGAATACCTCACGACTACACCATCGTTGCGTCAATCAAAAACCACGAAGCTTTTTGATAATCAAAAATTAAACCATAAGGAAACCGAATTTATAAGCCATAAAAATAATTTAATAACTCATTTGTGGGATAAAAATGCCGTTAATATTGATAGTCAAGAACTGAGTAATAGTATAGATGTTTCGACAATTAGATTAACAACCACAACAAGTGCGACAACCGAACAGCAACCATTTTACATTAGAAATGTAAGACCAACAAAACAAACGGAAAATGAAATTTGGCAGAAAGCGAAAGTATCTATTTCACCTTTGACAAAAGAAAAAGTTTACGTTGTTACACCACAACCGCAAAGATTTCAAATAAGAACAACACCTGACAGTGTTGGAACTTTTAAATCACCAAGATTTGTAGTTAGACCAACACCAGCTAATGGTGGTAAGATCTTGAAAATATGTAAAGAACCAGAAAAATGTGTTAATATAAGTACTAATGTTGACCAAAATCCTGGAAAGCTTAGTAAAATCATTGAAATAATCCATTAGAAAATAAACTATAATGCTGCTCATTAACCTCTGCTTAATCATAAAAAAATATAATTATTCATTAACATAAATAATATATGTACAACACACTTCTTGTCATGGGAAAACACCGTAGATAAACTCATTAATATAAAATTAATTATTATGTAGATATGCTAGTTTAAGATTTTTAGAATAAATTATCATTTCATTCATAACAATATATGCTTATTGATTTTAATTAAAATTAATATACAATACATATATCCATTATGCATGAATGAGTTAATACATATAATATAAATTAAGTGAGAATTAAATATAAACATATTAATGATGTTTGTAAACAAAATACTTAAAATACATTTTTTAGTAAAATTCTTTATAGGTAAGGTTAAGGAAAAACAATTTTCTAATAAAATTCGGAAACACTGTATATACATTATACACACAGATAGCTGTGTGATGCATTTATTATTCCATTATATTTGATTTAATTAATACAAGATGAGTGAACTGGTTTTTTAAAGTTATTTATTTGACTCCAATGTCAAACGACAATAGATCAATAGAAGCTTATATATTATAATTTATTATTTACGCTGGAATCGAACTTAACCTCAGATATTGGAAGCAAGGTTTACAACCACTGCGCCATTGGTTATTTTAAAAGAATGTTATTCGTGAATGGTATTCTCAAAATTTGAATTGATAAATTAATTATATAAATATATTTGTATATACATTATGTTACTCTAATTTTATATAATTAATAATTATATGTTCTTAAAGAAGCTAACTCACTTAAAACGCATAATTTCTTTTTGCACTTTTTACAAATTTAATTAAAAAATTTGCTTTTTGGGTTTAATGCAAAAATATTGTAAATTATCATAATATTTAATTGAAAAATAAATTTTAATAAAAAGGAACAAATAATTCAGCAAACATTGTATCAAGTTCAACTAAGTCACCGTATACGCCAGAATTGTTTGGCTTAATGGGAATATCAGCTTTTATACCATCAGCACCAGTAGATGTCGTTGATGGACATTCTAGAGTAAATTTAAAATTTCTTAATTTACATAAAATATTTTTTGAATTAATATTTTTTGAGATCGTACGTTAAAGTAGCTTAAATTAAAAATAATCCAAAAACGTTATTCCTTTATTTTTTTGGCGAATTTAAAAAAAAATCGATGGGGTTCAAAATAAATTTAAATAAATTAACATAATGTTTAGTTATTTGGAAAAAAATTATTCTCAAAAAATATTTCACTTAAAACATTAAAAAAAAACTTGTTTCGGAGTTTCTACTTTTATTCATGAAACCATAATTTCTAGATAAATAATTTCAAGGCAAAAATATATTTGCCCATTTTTAAATTCATAACAAACATTTTGATACTTAAAGTTTTTTTAGAATATTTTTAGAAGATGAACAGAACTACTTTAACGTTTGATTTTAACGTTTTTATAATTTTATGAAATCAATTTAAATTTAATTTTTAGGTAATAACAGTAGTCACACCAACTCCACATAGTAGCAATAGAAAACGTTCGATAGATATGAAAGCACGTTATAATCAAATTCAGCCAGTGAATTCAAAGGATCATATAGTATTATCATTAGCTAAAGATAAAAATAGTTGAAATTTTTATAAAATATAATTAAAAAAAAACAATAATAATTTGTCTGTCTTCTAATATGTGATCATGATGAATTTAATTATTCTTAGTTTTTGGTTTAAATTCAAACTCTTTTACCTAATTTTTTTTTTTTTCTGCTTTTAATTTCATGGCATGGAAATTTTTTTTTTAATTTAGTATTTTATTTGTATCATTTCTAAATTAAGAACTCATCAACTTTAAAAAAAAAAAAAAAATTATGTATTAGAATTTTTGATAATGAATAGTTAGATGAATTAGAACTAGATTTTTTTTAATAGCTGTATAATGTCATGACAAATAATTAAATTAATTTTGATCCGTATAATTTAATAAAATAAAAAAAAAAAAATAAATAAACTCGTAAGATAGATTAAACTTGTAAATTTTTAATATGTATATTTGTTTTTGATATGATTGATTGCGCGTATGAGTGGCAATAAATATATTACTTTAGACTGATAATTTTTTAATTATAATTTGTAAGTAATATAATTAAATAAATTACATAATGTTGTTGTATACAGAAAAAAAAAATATTCAAAATGTAATATTAAGTTATTTTTATTTACTTATTGATTAAGATTCACTTTTATTACAAAATTATATAATACCTACTTTTCCTAATCGAAAATTTTAAAATTTTGTAATCTAATAATTATTAAATGTATTTTAATTAGATATTATAATGTATAGAACGAATGAAAACAATATTGAATGCTTATATTTAGAGTTTGAATTATAACTTGACAAAAAATTGTCTATTTTAAACCATCAGAAAATATTTTTCGTCCTTTGATATTAGCTTCATCAGAGCTCGAAATCCCAAAAATCGTAACTGATGATTTTACAGAGACAATAGTTGTTGCACTTCATCATATATTCCTCAAAATTAAGATTGTTAGAATAAGGAACTATCACCAACTGCTTCCATCTACAACGTTTATCCGAACCGTCTTATATAATTTTCAATAACAGTGAGTTTGATTGGGTCTAACATCTGGAGAAACTTCTAAGATCTACAGAAATTAATTTTGTTCTTCCAATTCAACAAAATTAAACCTTAACTAAATATTTGCAGATATAATAAAGTGCGAGATGTTGCATTGGATAATAAAAATTGTTTTATGAAAAATTGATATTCATTTTCATTTTCATTTTGAATAAATAAGCAGACGATTTATCAAATGGGATATTATTAAAAATAAAATATAAATCATTCATCACATATTTGATAAATAATCAACATGTTGGTCTGCATAAATACACCCATAAAAAAATTGTATCAAATGCGATATTTCATTTTTTTTCTTACGTCTGATAAAGTTAAAAATATTTTTTTAATGTATATGAACTTAAATTTTTCTTTTCAGTAACATATAGTTTTTAATATTAAATAATTTTAATTGCATATCATTTCAAATTAAAAGAAATTATACTTATAAATAATAATATAATTGTAACAAAAATTATATTATTGGTTTTTTATTATTTTCAAAAAATGATTCTTTAGAAACTATACATAAAAATATTATCAATTTTATGTAGGTATGTATATTAAATGAACATTAAAATTCAGTATTAACATTAAAATTCAGTATACAAAATAATTATTTATATAGGTATTTATTAACAAATCTGCAAATTTTTTTCCATAGCCATATATATATAGATATGTATATTTTTGTATAATTTAAAATCAATGAATCACCGAATTAGAATTTTTCCAAATTTTACAAATCAAGATGAAAAATCAGTAAACACCAAATATTTGTACTTTCAGATTAAGCGATTACTGTAGTTATATTCAATCCTTCAATTTTCAAAGAAAATCTGCTTATTCATTTAATTTCTGACCGGCCCCTAATTTTTTTTTTCTTTAAAGAGGTATGTACACAGAGGTAAGTACAAAGTGATTAAAAATTAAGGAATATATATAGAGTAATAAAAATTGTATAATATTGATAAACTTATAATACAACTTTCATTGCCAAATCTCAGAATAAAAAATTAAAAAAAAAAAAAATATTAATGGGACAACAAACTCAAATGTTTTGATAACCTTTATGTTTTCCATTTAAAAAATATATAAAAAAATATATAATAAGAACAAACGTACTTAAAATAAATTGAGCAGAAATCAGAATTTAAAGGTGACCGATCTTTTTTTTTTTTTCACTCTAACATGTTATTCGGATTTTTTTTTTATTTCACTTAAAACATGGTTTTATCACAATTTTTTTATTAAGTCACTTTTTTTTCTGTTTGTCTGTCCACGAAATTTTGTAACCAAATTTTAGACCATTTTAGACCATTTTCCGACAAGCTACAGCTCTGACACTTTTAATATAGTTCTGGACCCGACGACAATGCTATATTCTACCACTTTATACATGAAGTGAAAAGTTTCTTGTCTGTTTGTCTGACCGCGAAATTTTGCAATCAAATTTTCACAACCAAAAGTTCGTCCGATTTCATTCAAATTTAGTATGTAAAAAGAGGAAATGATTACACACAAATTTCGTAACAAAAAATAAATCAGTCAGAGTCCGTAGAGTTGACGGCCAGTTGACTAAAAAGAAGAAAATAAACACTAAATAAAACAGTTCTAAAAACCACGTTTTTTAAATTTAAGCGCTTTAACACAGTTTATATTACACAAATAATATATAATAGTAAGTAAATGTACTACAGATCCTATCATAATTTGTTAATGCATTAACTTCAACAACAGCATACTTTTTTAATATTAACTTAAATTTTCCACCAAATGAAATAAAATTGATTCTAAAAATATTGCGTCGGAAAAGAAATGACTAAAAAAAATTAAATAAATTTTATTTAATAACATTACTAGCTAAGTACACATTATCATGTTATCAATAATTTTAGTATAACAATTTTAATCAATAGAATAATTTTATTCAAAATATTAAAAATTTATTCATGGTTTTTGTCTTGAATAAAGAAATTTTCACTGTTTCGTTTTCTCTTCTTTTTTATAATAATTTCCACAGTCCACATTATAATCGTTATTAATGTGAACAAATTTAAAATATTTAATGTAACCGTATAATTGGTATAATCCTTAATAAGACCTGAAAAAAAAAGAAATAAACACATTTTTTCTATTCATATAATGCTTGAAATAGATATGCATATTCAAATTTTGTCTAGTATTGCCTTTGCCCAGAACTTTTTCTAAGATACTAGGTATAACTCTAGAAAAGTCTTGAATTATTCCATTTTAATGAGTAATAATTAAAATTTAAAAACTACAAATAAATTAATTATTTAATTAAAGCAAAGGCCAATGATTTACCTATTAGTGGACCAAAACATAATGTTAATATTCCGCTTACTAAAAGCTGTAATCCAGTGGCTGCAGGTAATCTTTTCAATGGAACATAACTTGGTAATACAAGACCAATGAATATTATTCGAAATGCACGTGAAATTCCTAATAAAACAAATAAAAAAATTGTCACTTCAAATGATAATACCATTGAAATTAATGCACGAAAAATTGCTAATCCTGTGATACCAATTAAGAAAAATGTTCTATTACTCCAGTTAATTCTTTCGGTACAAATTGGTATAAGAAATCTAACAATTATATCAGCTATCGCTTGAAATGACATAATCATAGCAACTTGTTCATTATTAAATCCAAAATCTTTTAAATAAAATGCTGTTAATAATTGAGAATTTTGTTCATTAAAATTGGCAAATGTAATGCCCAACATTATATTCAAAAAAGTGAAATCTTTCAATAGATCTAAATCGAAAAAGACAATTACTTTATGATACCATTTCCAATTATCTTCTTCTCGTATATTGTCAGCATCATCATGTAATTTTTTATTATTGTAATCATTATCATCTTTACATAGTTCATCATTATTTGGCTTTGAATTAATGTTTGCTTGATTCGAATTTTCGAGCAATAATTTTTCTTTTTCAACGCAAAAACATTTATTGCAAGGTCCAATTTGAAGCCTAAGCTTTTCATTTATTTTTTTATTTGTTTCTAATACATTATTGAAATGATTTGGTTTCAAATCTCTATTAATTTGTTCAGAATTTTCATCTATTTGATCTAAACCTTTTTCAACAGTTGAAACTTTTCTTGGAGCCGATGATATAGACATTCTTTTTCTCCTCTCAGGTTCATCTACTGAAAACCATCCATCATTTGCTTTAGAACACATTGGTGTATTGGGATCAACTACTTCGTAGCCAGGAAATTCTTCATCATCTTCAGAGAATAAATATTGGCTAGCAAATATTGAATTTTTTCTTGTCTTAGAGAGTTTTTCACAATATTCACACGGTTGTATAGAAAACTTTCTAAGCTCATTAGGAATTGATTTCATTGTTTGACTCTCAGTTTTCCGCACATGCCATTTAACTGGTTGAAATATTAAAGACAATGCAATGCAATGTAACGTTAAACCACTGAAACAAATTAGGGTTCCTTGCACACCGTAATGATACAGCAAGACATTAACTAAATATGGTAGAAAAATTGGACCTAATCCTGTTATCGTCCACTGGTAACTAAGTGCACGTCTGCGATTTAATTTAAAATATGTATTAACTGCCAAAGAAATTGATGGAAGACTCAATCCCATTGCAAGGCCTGAAAACGAAAATTTTATTTTATAAATTGTTTAATAAAGAATTTTCTTTTACTGACCTAAGACTACTGAAAACCATATAATGAAATGGGCAAAACATGTAGCAAACGATAAAGCAAAAACTGCAATACTTGATACAATTGCACCCGCTAGAGCAACCTGACGAAACGAAAATCTTCGGAAAATTGGTCCATTTAGTAAGCCGGAACATGCTGTAACCGCGATTTGAGCATTTGCCATTGTAGTCATTTGTGTACCAGTTATACCCAATTCAATAAATCTATCATGGAATAGTAAACCAAATACTTGGAGAATTGGTAGAAGACACAACTAAAATGTTAATAATTTTATAACTCCAATTTAAATTGTTTTCACAAAATTTGTAATATTTTTTGTAACTAACATATGATAATCCTGCAGCAACGCATACCACCCAAGCATAACCACCATCTGGAGCTACAAAATTGTCGCCCAAATCACTTTTATCTCGATGTCTTTGTTTTAAATTATTATTCGAGATGCTAATGGGAGCCTTATCGTCGGCTTTAAGTTTTTCTATTTCTAAATTCATTTGAATTTCGTATTATAAATTAGATGTGTAGACATGAAGTTCATTTCTATTCAAAAATACGTTTTTTATGTAATTGTAAAGTTAAATTACCAAATATGAGAACTTCTTAAAGTTTTTGTTTTAATTTATTGTTTTTATTATTAAAAATGTAATCATTATAATATTTAATTATGTAATAAATTAATAAATTTTTATCGTTGAATATACTTTTTATCCTTTATAACAGCTAAAATATCAGTTTTACTGTTTCTTAGAAAAATAAAACAATGTTAGTAAAACATTTGAAAAACCCAGTATAATTGGAGGATTTCACTTTCCATGTTTAGTTAACGATTAACGTAACATTCATATCAAAATTTTAGTATTATTAAACAACTGATAAGATTCGTCAATTTATTTACAAAACACAAATATAATTTGAGTTACCAACAAGCAAAAAAAAATATTCCGGCACAGAATGCAGTTAAACGAAACGATAAATTTAATAGAGTTAGAATAAAAATTAAATAAATGAAAATAAAAAGAAACCCGAATCATATTTCTTTTAAGTTTTGAATGGAATAGCTACTACAGCATCATAATTTTAAATAATTGAGATACTTGATGAAGAAAGAAATTTTTATAGTCAGTCTTGATTAATTTTCATGGTAGAGATTCTACTTCATGGCGACGACGACACGATTAAACTACCCAAATCGTTAGCTGACTGGAAAATTTAATCCGGTTTTCTTTAACATGGAATTAATTTTGATATGAGTTACAAACTCTTTATAAACAGTTTTATTAGATAATACTTTGCAAACATATTTTTGTTTTAAATATTATTCAATCTATATTGTTTCGAAAATGTACTGTCGATTAATATACAAAATTCTAGAATATCTATAGATACACAATATATATTTTTTGATTAAAATAATTTAAAATTTCAAATTAAAAAAGAACTTTTCTTTTTTTTTCGCAAAATACCAATTTAATCATTAAAATATAATTGAGATAATTTCGATTGATAATATTTACAAAAAAAAATAGTGACAATAAATTTATTACTATATAAGATAATTAAACAAATAGTGATCCGTTTTTGATTAATTCGTCCGATTAAAATGGCAAAACCTCGCAAACTGATTTTTAGCTAATAATCAAATAAAAATTTTTCTATGAAAATTATTGAAGCATAACATAATTATGATTAGAGAATTAAAAGCTCTGATTAAAAAATACATATAAAATATAAAAAAGGATAGTTTGAACACAAAATGTTTTTTATTTGCAATATTATTTATGGTTTGTTGAGATTGAATTATTAACACCAAACTTAAATTTTAATTTTGAATATCAGTCCTTATGTGAATATGATAATAAAACCAATTAAATTGCTCAAACAGAAAAATGTTAATTTGATTCAACGTAATTTTCAGGTGACAAATCATAAGAGCAATTTTTATCAACTTTTATTAACAATAATTTTATTTCCAATATCATAAGAAATTAACAAGAATAAATTTAATTTAAAAATCTTAGCTTAATTTTTAATATTAATTTTCGCGACCATTTCATTTAAATATCGTGACCATTTCAGTTAAAATCATTTATAGCTTTCAGCGCTAACAAAATCAATGATCACATCACACCGGCCGATTAACTTTTTCGTTTTCTTCTGAAAAAACTTTCTCCACCCCACATGATGAGTGTAATTGCTGTGAACATATTCAATACATTTAATGTAACTGAATAATTGCTGTAATCCTTTATTAAACCTGAAACGATTTGTTAAGCTGATAAGGTATGAAATGAATTTCATATTTTATATATAAGCAAGGTAAAAAAAATAAAAAAATTTCAGTTTGCTTGTGTTTTCTGTTTTTGTTTTTCCTTTTCTAAAAAATAAATATTGAATCCGAATTTCTTGGAAAATGAAAACACGAACATTTAGATACATAATATTGCTTAAATTTTAACTAAAACCAGTGGATACAAAGAAAAATCAATTTACCAACAAATGGACCAAAAGAGACTGTTAAAATTCCACCTATTAATAATTGTAAGCCAGCAGCAGCTGGTAGTCTATTTAAAGGAACATAACTTGGTATGACTAAGCCCATAAATACCATTCGAAAAGCTCGAGAAATTCCAACCATAATGCAAAGACATAGTGTCAAATTGAATGGCAAAACAATCGTAAGTAATGCACGTGAAATTGCTAGCCCAGTTATACCAATTACATAACAACTCTTATTACTCCAATTAAATCTTTCCGTGATAGTTGGTATTAAAAATCTTGTTATTAAGTCGGCTGTTGCTTGAAATGACATAATTTTTGCAACATCATTACGATCGAAGCCAAATTCATTCAAATATAATGGTGTTAAAACATTTGAATTGATTTCATTGAAATTGGCTAAGCTAATCCCCAAAAGAAGATTATTAAATGTCATATCTTTCAACAGATCCAAATCAAAAAAGATTATGAGCTTTTGATTCCATTTAATTTTTTCTTCTGAGACAATGTTTTCATCTGCGTTATTAATTTGTGTTTCGATCTTATGATTTTCTAATTTTATGTTCGAAGATTCTATAAACTGGCTTTTCTCTAACAATTCTTCCTTTTCAGCGCAAGTACATCTAATCGGAATTCCTCTTTGCTGTCGAAGTTTTTCATTTAATCTCTTGTTTGTTTCTAAAAGATTATTAAAATGATTAGATTTGATTGACTTGGTGTCCTCTGAAATAGTAGACATTTCATGCATTACCATCTCAATTGAGCTGAATGTTTTATTCCTCGAGCTAATAGATATTCTTCTTTTTCTTTCGGTATCGTCAATAGAAAACCAACCATCATTTGCTCGAGAACACATAGGTGTGCCTGGACCGACAACAGCATAACCGGGAAAGTCCTTATCATCTTCAGTAAATAAATACTGACTAGAAAATACAGAACTTCTACGGTGTTTTGATAAATGTTCGCAATATTCACATGGTCGAATTGATTGTCGTATCAAACTACTTGATTTCCTTGATCCACATTCTTTGTTCTTAACATGCCATTTAACAGGCTGAAATAATAATGAAAACGGCACACAATTCAAAGCCAATCCACTGAGACACATCATTGTTCCTTCAATGCCATAATTATACAAAAGAAAATTTATTAAGTGTGGTAAAAAAATAGGTCCCAGCCCTGCAATAGTCCACGCATAACTAGTTGCCGCACGGCGTTTAACTATAAAATAAGTGTTCAAAGCTTGAGTGATAGCTGGAAATCCGAGCCCAAAAGCTATTCCTAAAAAAAGAATATTTATATTTAGAGAACTCAATTTAAACTCATTGTAATGTTTTACCCAAAACAATTGAAAACCATAATAAGAATTCATAAAATGAACTAGCAAATGCCAATGCAAATATTGATATAGCCGAAAGAATAGCTCCAGCAAGTGATATTTGACGATATGAGTACGATCGAAACATTGCTCCATTCAATAGCCCCAAAATAGAACTAATAGTTATATTCACATTGATCATTGTTGTAGTCTGAGTAGCATTGATTCCAAGTTCAATGAATCGATCTTGAAAAATTAATCCGAACACATCCAAAATAGCTAGAAGACAAAGCTGTAAATGATTAAAAAAATTAATTTTTATTTCATATTAAGCAGCAATTAATTTCTCTTCTAGTTAAAAATAAGTTTTTAATTCGAAATATTAATCCGTAAAGTTTTTATTTCTCTAGTAACTTATACAAAGAATTATACTTATTTACATTTGATAGTCCTGCAGAAATACACACTAGCCATGCGTATCCACCATCAGGAGCAATAAAATCTTCGCCTAAATCACTTTTATCACGACGTTTTTTTTTAATTTTAACTTGTGATTTATTTTCTTCATTATTTAATTTATTTTCTTTCGATTTCATTGTTTTTAATGCATAAGTTAATTATAAATATGATTTACTTTACTATATTAATTTATATAAACATTTTATCAATGTTGTTTATTATTAATTTTTATTTCTTTATTATATGATTGCCATTTAGAAAATTTTATATTTCTTTACTTTGTTGTGGAAAACTCAAAGTAAAAAACTTAACTCCGTCACTATGAATAATAAAAGCATTCATTTGTATTTAAAAATATTATTGACCACTTTATAGTTTTTTTTGCAAAGCACGCTTAACATGATAATGATCTTATTCTTTAGAAAATAAATAAGGCATTGAATTAATATTTCATTTTTAAGCCACTTGATAATTTGATTTGATAATAAATTAATTATATAATAATTATTATTTATAAGTAATTTATAAGTAATTTTGTTTTATTATCAAAATGTCCACAATTCAAGAAGTTGATTTGCTTTTATTGCCAAAAACGACGAATTTTACAACGAAATGAAACATCTCAATTCGTGGCTTATATAAGTAATGTAAAATAGGTTCTTCTGGTAATTCAGATAAAATTTAGAAAAAATAAAAATTATGATAAAAAATTAAATGAAAGATAAATTAAATTGTCCCTATTTAAGCTATACACATATAGTGGGCAATTTATTTTCTTTATAGCAACAACATTAAAATTTTACGAAAAACGTCAATAAAAAAAAAAAAAAAAATTAATACATATTAAAATTATCTCATTAAAATATTGAATTTCAATGATATTTTTGTTAAAAATTATGAAGATAGACTATATATAATAGTATATTAAAAAACTGAAACTTTTTTTAATTGTGATTTTCTAATGTTTGTAAAATTATGTCCGAATAATTATACAAAAGCTTGCGTACTGAATTTGCACTACTCAAATTAAAAATTATTTTTAATAATTAAATATAAGAGAATTTTAAACTCACAGTTTTATCTTTTTGTTTTTTAATTAATCGTTAAAATTATTATTATTACCTATTTCTGATAAGGTATACTATACTGAACAACAACTTTGAAAAAAAAAAACAACATAATATGCTTTCCAAACTAGAAATTGTATTCATAAATTAAATCAGGTTATCCCTCAATTGGACTTTTTTTTCACACTACGAATAAAGCGGGGTTAATTTTTTCAAATTTTTTTAAATTTCTAAATGAAAATGAATGAATAAAATTTAATCAAATATAATTTAAAAAAAAAAAAGATATAAAGGCCGTTTGCACCGAATAAACTTAAATATTTAAGTTTAAGTTGTCAGGGTCACATTTAACAATTTGCACCAAATTTAAAGTTCCACTTTAAATCGCTTAAGCTTCATTTAATAGTGATAGTGATAGATTTTGTGAACTTCAAATTTTTAGTTTCACTTAAATTCGGTATTTGTATTTATAAAAAAAAAATTATCTTGTTTTTAATTTTTTTTAACCATTTTTTTTTTTATTATTCAAATGCACATGCCCTATCAATAATACTTCTCTTTTTTTCGCGTAATCAGAACATATTTATCAGAACATATTTATTGAACATAATTATATGAATAAACAATGCTCGTTTTTAATCAAGTGAACCTGATTCAACTCAAATTTAATTTAAGTTTAAAACACCAAATTTCTTGTATGTTAAACCTTATAAAAAACAATTGAATTGGTCCAATTAGAAAAAATTTATATAAATTAAATGAAAGTTTTTAGAAAATTAAAAAAAAATATTAACTACAAAAGTCGATATTTTTCTAAATGAACTTAGAACTAAAAAAGATTAAAGCGATGAGTAAAAGCTTTAAAATAATGTTTATTTTAAAAGAAATTTCTGTTTAATTTATTCGTAACCAACTTTTGTTAAAAAAAAAATTCTTTTATAAATCAACTATAAATATTTAAAAATATTTGAATTTTAATCATGTCGTGCAATAAGATAAAAAAGAATGGTAATATTTCCGGCTAATTGTCTAATAATTTACATCAGCTCTGGCTAATTGTCTAATAATTTACATCAGCTCTAATGTTTGAAAAGAAACGATGAGCCAGTTAACATATAAAGTTTTTTTTTAATATTTGATATATCTCAAAAACTATATCTATAAATAAAAAAAACAAAATTTTCTTTTTTTTAAGTAAAATTTAAATAAAGTCATATTTATTTGTAGATACATCTATTTTGTAAAATTTTTAAGTACACTTTTATTATTTTTTCCATTTGTTTTTTTTTTTCACTATACCTAGAAGTAAATATTTTAAAATTTAAATGTTCTCTACAATGATCTTGAAAATGGTAAGTGCGTTTTGTTTAGTATTCTAACTACATAAGTTATAACGTTATATAATATTATTGTTACTAAATCTAACATAGCATATTCAAGTTTCTTTTAAGTATAAGAATCTTATATTTTAAAATCAATTACAAAAAAATCTCATTTATATAATCACAATTGTTAAATTATTTCGGTCACAACCTTTTCCTGTTTTTCCCGCCTTTTACACCATTGATATACCAATTCTAGAGTCCATGAAACTATTGTCATGATTGAAATAATATTTAAAAAATTTAATGTCACCGAATAATTTGTAGAATCACGTATAATACCTAAAAAAGTAAGAAATAAATTAATTGATTGTAATTTTATAAGTAATTCTCGAAAGGGGCAGGTTTGACAACTCTTAAGTGTTTTCAAATATTTCCAGACATACATCTAAATAAAAAATATGGAAAGCAACAAAGCATTTGAAATAATGATGTGTATACTTTTGTTGTAAATTATGCCCAAGAACAGGTTAGTGAAATGAAATATTAACTAAAAAAGTTATTTTCTTATTTTAATTTAACTTGTTCCCTTACACTAACAGCAATGCAATTTTACCTATAATTGGTCCACAGGTTAATGTAAAAATACCAGCGGTCAATAGTTGTAAACCTGAAGCACCGGGTAATCTTTTTAAAGGAACATGACTTGGTATAATTAAATTCATAAAAATTGTTCTTAATCCCTTTCCGATCCCCATAAATGTAAATATCACAATAGTTGTACTGTACGATGGTATTTGTGTTAGCCATATTCTACCTATCACCATAAAACTAATTCCAATTAAGAAAAACACTCTGTTGTCCCAGTTTATATGTTCTGCAATAAATGGTATTAAAAATCTTACAATAAGGTCGGTCAAACCATTCAATGACATAATTAATACAATTTGATCTTTATTGAAACCAAAATCACTGAGAAAAAATGGAGTAAGTACAGAAAAATTCATATCAGCAAAGGTTGATAATGTAATACCCAACATTAAATTAACATAAGTTGAATCTTTAAGCAGATCCAAGTCAAAAAATATAACAATCTTTTCTAACCAACTTGAAATAACTTCATCTTCTTCTTCTTCTATATCTTCGGTTTTCAATTGATTCTGGCTACTACTTTGCTTATCTAGTAAATCATTTTTTTCTTCACCACCAGGACTTTTGTCGCAGTTCAAATTCAAGTTACTTATAGATTTTAACATATGTTTTTGTAAATTGAAATTATTTGGGCGAAGAAAACCTTTATTCAAATCTTTCAGTTCATCGTTAACCAATCCTTTTGATTTAAGATTTCGAAACGAATTGGATCTCAATCGGGATTCAGATTGATGAGAAGACGAAAGTGAAAGCTTTGAACCGTACCAACCGTCGTTAGCCCTCGATAGCATTGGAACTTCATGTCCCAAAACTTCATATCCTGGATAATCAGAATTATCTTCTGCATATAAATATTGACTTGAAAATATAGAATTATCTCTCTTAACTACAGGTTGACGACACATATCATTAGAATTTTCTGTAGGAGAAAAATTTTCATCGCCTGGTGTGACTTCAAAATCGTGACATTCTCGGATGTGCCATTTAACTGGTTGATAGATCATTGCACTCACTAGTGCGTTAAGAGCTAGTGCACTAAAGATCCAAACAGTTCCTTGAATTCCGTATAAATACAGTAAAAAAATTGCCATATAAGGCATTACTATTGGACCAATACCAGTTACAGTCCACGCAAAGCTTGCTGCTCGACGTCTTTTCTCTTTAAAATAAGTGTTGAGAGCAAGAGATGTTGCAGATAAACTAATGCCAAAACCCATTCCTATTTTTTTGAATAAAAAATGCACTAAGTTATAATTTACAAATTTATTAAAAAAAAAAAAATTCTTTTAATTATGATTAATTAAAGAAAATTTAATTGCATCCCTGTGCTAAAATTAAAATGTTATTATAAATGCTTGTTATTTACTTTAAAAATTTGCAAATTAAATATTATTGTCAATATTTAATTTGCCAATTTGTTGACAGAACGTTAAAAAATAATTTTAACAATTTTTCTTTTGTTAATTACTATTTTAGGAAGTGTATAGATTCAAACTTAGCGCAACTTCAATGTTTAATTAATTAGTTTTAGAGACACGTAAACGTTCAAATTTATTTAAGCAAATACCTCAAAAAATGTATATCCTTAAAACAATTTTCGAAGTTCAATAGTACTTACCATACATTATAGAGTATGTTACGACATATGAATGAAATGAATCTGCAAAAGATGATAAAAATAATCCAGATCCAATCAAAATTCCTGCAGTAAATGCCATTTGTCTATACGAAAAGTAACGAAACATTGGTCCATTTAGTAATCCAGTGCACGAGGAAACTGCCTGATGGGTGTTAAAAATACTTGTAATTTCAGAATTTGTTAAGCCAATATTAGCTAATTTATTTCGAAAAATAATTCCAAAATTTTGAAATGTTGGACATATACAAAGCTGAAAAATAACATAACAAAAATATATTGTCTTACTTTTAAAGAAGATTAAAAATAACGATAATATTGAAATTTTGTTTTTACATTTGAAAGTCCACAAGCCAAACACACCACCCAACCCCATCCACCGTCAGGAGCTACAAAATTTTCTCCCAAATCATTTTTGTCAATTACAATCTTTTTTTTTTTTAATTTATTATTATTTAATATTTCATTAACCATGTCCAAAACATCTTATTCTAAAAAACATAAAAAGAAAATTATTTTGTTATTTTATAGGAACAGATAGATTTTTTTGGTATTTTATCATTTACTCATTACTTGATACTTCCCTTGAATTGCATTATACTGAAATAAAATTCTAAAATTGATTCCTAATTTGTATAAAATTATAAAAAATTTAAGTATATTATTAAATGATTCTATTTAATAATGTATATTATTAAATTTAATAATATATGTATAAATTTTCATCTTAATGATGTTGGGTGATTGATATTAAACTGCTGGCGCCAAAAAGTCTAACATAATAAAATTTACTAAAATAGAATGAATTAAAAATAGTTTGTATTATAGTATATTTCATTCATGAATATTATTTTATGAATGAGTTTTGTTGGCGGTTAAATCGTGTTATTCCGGTTTTTTTTTTTTTTTGTTTTCTTAAATTGAAGTCTAGAAAAAAAATTGTTTGTAAACAAAAAAAAAAAAAAATTCGCAGTTGTCATAGTCACCTCTCATTTCCAATTAGCAATATAAAAAGGAATTCAAACGAAGATATACAGAAATCACATATTAAATTTTTTTTTTATATTAAATTAATGTTAATTTAATTTTTTTATTTGTTGTATTATGAATCTGAAATTTTAATTTCGATTTAACATTCTCCTTATAAAAAAATTTATAAAAATGTGTACTATTTCGTTATGATTTTCATTTCCATTTCATTTTATCATTTAATCAAACTCAATGCTTACAAAGTCACAAACCATTATGTAGAAGACAAGGACAAATTACATAGTATACTAAAAGAAGCTTCTTGAATTTGAATAGGTATCTATTTTGGTTACATATTTAATATATTTAATTTTGGTATCGGAAATAAATAACATTGTAGTAATTTTCTTAAACTAAAAATTTTCCATAATGTAACAACTGAAAAAACATTTCAAAGTTGTTACTAGCAATGGTTATAGAGTCAATTAAATTGGTTTCTGCTGTTGCTGGATTATAATTTCTAAAGACACTGATTATATAGCGGAGTGAGATAAATAGAACGAATTAGTTTAATGTTTAAGTAAAAAAGTATGATTATGTGCAAATGCGAAATAAAAAAAGATATGAGCATCGGCAGAAGTTGGTAAACTTTTTTGAATTAAAAAAAAGTGAATTAAATAATTTAAAAAAAATATACGTTTGTAAAACAATTTGAAAACAAAAAAAATCCGAACTTTATTAATTAATGATCTTCATATTAACATGCAAAAAAAAAAAAAAAAGAATCAAATGCAAAACATTATTTTATTGTATAATTAATAATAACCTCAAAATTTATAAAGACCAAGTTGTTGAAAGAAAATGCAATTTTGAATTTAGAAAATAGTTATTTATATAATTTTTCTTTTTCTTATTATTATTTTAAGATAAAAATAAATTTATTATTATTTTTTCTTTTAATTATCTTCAAACCTTTAAAATTCACTCAATTTGTGAAATGTTTTGATTGCTGGGAAAATTCTTCTAATTTTTATTATTATTTAAAATTGAAAATTTTTGTGCTACGGTATTTCCTTTTTATTTTAACAACCGAATAAACTTTTTCAATGAAAAACTATTACATACTGAAAAGCTTTCTTTTTTTTTTTATTATTTTCTCTGATCAATTAAATTATAGAATTTTTTTTTTTTTGAAAATTCATTGTCAAGTTTACTAAGAGAAAATTTCATTTTCATGTATACATTTGTGTAAGAATTTTTTTTTTGTACAGTGTATACTATATAAATTTTAAGATACATGGATAATTGTAAATGTAATATATAATGTACATACCTGTAATTATATTTTCATTTTGTTTTTTTTTTTTTTTATTTATTTATTTTGCAATATGGCAAAATATGTTTTTGAAACAATATTAACTAACTATATGTTCTTTGTTATTATTATTTTATCGAAGGGAAAAAGGAACGAACACAGTAATCAGAAAAAATATATATTGAAATATTGATAAAATGAAATAGTTACATAAAAAGATATATTGAATGAGATAATATTATTACGGCGTGTGAAATTTTGATAAAAAAAGTTGTTGTCAAAAATTCCAACTATACAATGTTAGTTCAATAAAATTTTTTTTGCAATAAATTTGAATTTGTTTAATATAGGATGGTAAAAATTTAGTTCTTTAATAATCTTTAATTTAAAGTATATCAAAATTAATTTATGGTATCTCAAAATTAATGGATGGTATATCAATCTATTGGTTTACTAACTTTTTTAAACTGGATGCATTGATTTAAATTAAGCTATATATTTTGTTAATCTGGAGCCAATTTCAAAATCAAAAAAATTTACATAATAGATACAAATTTTATTTTTAAGCAGTTTTTATTGAATAAAAAATATTATCGTACATTATTGATCATGTTAACAATATATTTATAATACATAATTTTAGTAAAATTTGTAATTACTTAATTTATTTATCCCATCAGATCCCATCAGATAACTGATAATTATTTTATATTAATAAAAGAAGAATATTCGAAATTTTGCTTTTAATAACCATGAGATGAGATCAGGGAAATATGTATCTCAAGTCTGATAAGTTTAAAATTTTATTTTAAGTTTTTTTTTAAATGAATGTTGATTCGCGTGTTCGAATCAATCCCAAGTACTTGCCTTCGTATATTATTAACTTAAAAAAATTTATATTTTTTAATAACATTTTAAAATTATCTCATTTATTAATATCTTAAAGCTAAAAAAATACTTTTTGAGGTCTAAAATACAGTCTCAAAATCACAAATTGTTCAAAAAAAATGTATATGTACATAACTAGTAGAGTAGTAACTTAGTAGTACAGTAGTAACTTAGTCCTATTATTTATTTATATATAAATTTAGAAAAAAATCATTAAGTTAGGTTAGACAGGAATATTTTGATTTCTGTATTTTCGATATAAAAGTTGAATTGACCATACTATCACAGTTGTTAATGAAATTAAATTTAAAAAATTTATTACTATTGCATAATTTGAAGCGTCTCTGATTAAACCTAAAATTATCAAACATAAATTAAAATTTCTGTAATGTTTTATTTTTATTACAAAAAGAAAAATAAAATCAAATTACCAACTATTGGTCCACACAATAATGTAAATATTCCAGCAGTTAACAGTTGTAATCCCGATGCAGCAGGTAATCTGTTTAGTGGCACGTGACTTGGTATAATTAAGCTCATGAAAACGGTTCGAAATCCTTTTCCAATACCCATCAAGCAAAATAATGATATCGTAATATAAAATGATGGTGAAAATGATATAAAAAATCTGGAAATTATCAATATAGCAATTCCAATCATAAAAAAAATTTGATTACTTAATTTAATTTTTTCTACGAAAAATGGTAATGCAAATCTGACAATTACATCCACAATAGCGACTAATGACATAATTAGTGCAATTTGATTATCAGTAAAATTGAAATCTTTTAAAATAAATGGTGTTAATACTGAAAAATTCATGTCAGCAAATATGGCAAACGTTATTCCAAACATTAAAATCACATACGTGATATCTTTGAAAAGATCTAAATCGAAAAATATCGCTATTTTTTGATACCATTTTAGATCAATCGATTTTTTATCTTCAATTTTATTATTTGTTCCGTTTGATATTAATGGTTTATTTTCGAAACAAGTACAGCCATTTGAATTTTCGTTCACATTTTTACTTGATTGCGTTAATTTTTCATCTTTTGATAGCTGTTCACTAGTTATATGTAGGTTTAATGGTACTGAGGTTGATCTAAAAATCCAAAAAAAATTAAATAAAAATAAATTTTAAATAATTCAAAAGTTCAGGCAACTTAATGTTATAGTTATAATATTAGTATTAAAAGATAATACATATTGTTATTTACTTTAAGTTTGATTTCAGTTTCTCAGTCAACGAATATTTGGATCCTGTTAAATTGTCATTAGACTTTAAAATCACAGGAACTTCGTGTTTCCTCATTTCGTGAATTTTTTCTTCTATTCTGTATCCATTGCTTACAGTTCCTTTATGTGCAATTTTTTTTTCCTTGTTTTTACAGAAATCACAACGATATTCGGTTACTAAATCATTTTGTGAAATTTCTTCGAGTTCTTTGTCCACAACTGTTTTCACATGCCACCGGACAGGTTGATATGTCATCGCACAGACGAATTGTTGCATTGCTATAGAACTGAATACCCACACAGTTCCCTCATATCCATAAGAATAAAGTGAAATGTTTGCAATATGCGGCATAATTATCGGACCAATACCAGTAATTGTCCATGAGAAACTAGCTGCACGCCGACGATATTTCTTAAAATAAGTATTGAGTACAACAGATGCCGAGGAACAGCTAAATCCCATTCCGCATCCGTACATGAATGAGAACGAAAATAGAAATAATATAAAATTATTTGCAAATGATGAAATAAATATTCCTGATGTAACTAAGAGTGCACCCATCAAAGCAATTTGCCGATATGTAAATCTTCTAAAAAGTGGACCATTAAATAATCCAGTGCATGACGATATCGCCTGTTGAGTATTTATAATGGCTGTAATTTGTGAACTAGTTAATCCAATTGATTTTAACTTGTCGCGATAAATTATTCCAAATGTCTGAAGGCATGGAAATAGACAGAACTAAAACAAGAACACAAAAAATATAAAATTCTTAATATAATTTTAATGAACGTATCATTATGTTATATGTACATTATTTGTTATTCTAAATTTTGAAAATAACTGTGTACGAATATTTTTTACCCTTCGGAAGAACAAAACTAATCAATTATCAAATGTTTGTAAAATTTTAGAAACTATAATCAGAATCACTGTGTATTTAACGTTTCATTAAAAGTGGAAACATTATATGTATATTACATACTAAATTTGTGATAAATTTAAATCTTATCTGATTATTTTAATATTTTGAAATTAAATTTAAATATAGGTATATTATGTTTTTTTTATATACATTTATCACACTTACATTAGAAATACCGCAAGCCAAAATAATAATCCAGCCGTAGCCGCCATCAGGAGCAATAAAACCATCACCTAAATCACTTTTATTTTTTCGTTTTTTTATTTTTTGTGTAATTTCGTTTTGGCCAACCATAATGCATTACAGTTCAAATTATTTTGGAAATATTTTTCAAAATCGATGACAATTTATTCGATTAAAAATTATCTGTAAGATATAAAGTTAAATTTTTATTTTTGATAATAAACAGAAACAATTTAGATACTAAATATGTATATAAATTTTTGTTAAAATTTCCCTAATTAAAGAAAACTGCTCAACATAAAATAATAATTTCAAATTTACCATTAAGAATCGATTACTTTTAAGAAGTTAATAATTTTTAAACAATAAAGTTAATAGTCTTGTAATATAACTTGGATATTTTATATTTTCTTTTTATTGAACTTTTTTCTAAATAATAATTACATGATATGTCAATCACGTTTCCATTGTATTCATAATTCAATGTCTATAATAATAAATTTTTTAAGCAAATAAATTTATAAATATGTATTTATAAACAAATTAACCGAAATATTTTCACACCCTTATTTTTAACTATTAAAACAATGATAATTATATAATGAATATTTGTCAATAAGTAGATAGATTTGAATCCACTAAGGTGTACTGTGGATTTAAATATTTAAAGAAATAATGTGTTTGTCGTGTCAATATACGTCGTGTCCTATCACTTATTTCTAGTTATTAAAAGGTTACTAAATTACATCAATTGGAAACTCAGTAGCACCTATAGTTTTAATTTGACGATACCTATAGTTTGAAGTAGATGAAGATATTATAAATGTTTACTATACCTATCTTATAATTTTTCGCATAAATTCAAGAATCCACGAATCCATAAAGAAAATTAATTAATAAATAAAGGCGAGGATTCCATACTTTGAATTGCAGTTATAACTATTGTCTACATATTTAAAGTATGATTGTAGTATGTTTTTCTAAAATTAAATTTTTAATAATATGAAAATTGCATGCTTTTATGTTCATCTTCTGCCAAATGTGCATGAAAATACAAGACTTGATGCAGCTTTTAACTTTTTTACCCGATAATAATTTAGTTTATTTATGATTAGGCGTATATCGTATAAATATATTACCAAAATAAATAGACACAATCGTAATAAATGATAAATAAATTTATATGTTAATGAACTTTAAGTGATTTTAAAAACCGCATTTTTTTTTTCAAATTCACACATACTATATAATTAATAAAAAAAATATATCAATAAATAGTAAAAATCAAATTGATATAGAAAAAATTCTATATTAAAATAAGATTTTGATTATTCTAATTTCATTATAACCGTTTTACACATTCTTTTTTCATGTCTTATTTTCTTCTTCATTCTTTTTGAACAAAAACGTCTCACGCAACGTTTTATTTTTAAAATGTCAAATATTTAAAGAGGCTTATGATGTCAAATATGTAAAAAAGTAACTTTTTGTATGAATTAAAAAGAGGTTGATTTTCATAAAAAAAAGGTTTGTGAAAAAGAATGAAAAAAGGAATGTATAAAACGGGTATTACTGTGCAAATTACGTTCTTTTAATTTATCAATATTGTTTGTTTAATACCAGTATAAGTATGTATATCGCAATTGAATCGTTACCGATGGTGCTCTAGAAATCGTATAAACATAATGTTTCATATAAAAAGTAAAAGTACATTTCGTACTCATTAGAAAACTTGACAATTTAATTCACTTGTTTTTTATATTGCAGAAATTGTAAATAAATATTACACATTCATGTAAAAAAAATATGTAACATATTTTGAATTTACAAAACAAATAAAATGACTTCATTTCCCGGAAATTCGCTGAAAAAGAAAAACTATATTATTTTTCGTTAATTTCGAAATCATCTTATGAAAATAACCGCCTCCGCTCGCCGATGTTTAAATCTATCAATTATATTTCTGTGTGATTGCCCACAGTCCCAATGCCATCACAATTAATAAAATTAAAAATGAGATGGATTTTTATTTGCATAAATAAGATTTTAATATTTTTTACAGACTATCACTAGAGGATTGTTTTCGGATAACGAGTGGTTCTTGGATAGTTCTTTATCGTATGATTTTCAAGCAAAACTTTTCTCCAATAAGCTGCCGGATTAGCTTTATTTTATTTGGATCCTTGGGTTAGCTGGTAGTGGCTAAAAACGGCCGAAAGTTCCCAGAGTACGTTATGAAACACAGCATCGTTATTCAGGCAAAATAAACTTTCGTTTATGAATGTAGAAATAAATTTGAAAAAAATATATAAAGAATTTTTGGAATTAATTTTATTTATAGTATTATTATGCTAAATATTGTTTCCATTTTTTATTTACAGAATTTTTTTTTTAAGAAATAAGTAGGTTCGCATATCATTTTTAAATTATACATACGTAGTATATATATGTACTGTAATGTGCACTTACTTAGGTAGATATATAAATATAAACACATATTTTAATCAGAACAAAGAACACCCATGATGTAGCTTCAAGGACAAGTTCAGTGCTTTGTTTATGCTATTTAAGTTATAAAATTAAATTAAAAAATTTTTTGGCATAATTATAATAAAAATGATAATTTTTGTCTTAAAAAATTTGATTGAATTCGTTTATCGTGATAACACGGATAACTGAATCATATATTTGGTATATGTCAAGTTGTCTGCATATAATTAAAATATTATAAAAAGATTGCTCTTAATTTAGATCAGTTTTTTTTTGTGATAAGAAAATAAAATAAAAATAGAATGAGAACAAAAATTATTCTGACATTTAGGTATTTTTTCTATATATTTTTTTAAATTAATGACAATAGGTATATCTGTTCTAAACTTGATTTATGCGCAGTGTAAGTTAAGACGTTCGTGCACTCAATAGCAACAATTTATTTAGTATGTTTAAGACATGTGGTAAATAAAAACCCTTAAATTGTACATTGTGTTTATGTGATAAGTTTATACTAATTTAACGAACTATCTTTAAATATATAATGTTGTTCTTTTTTTTTGCTATTATGATGCATGCACATATGATATTATTTTTCTTAGCTTGAAATAGTTTTTGTGTTTTCGGCTGAGATATAAACTCATCAGGGCCACATTTCTCAACCTAAATATCGTGCAGCTAGAAATTGAATTGAATAAAAAAAAATGGATCCACGGGCAAAATAGGAAAGTTTTAGAGAGGTGTTTGGTGCCCGCCAGAGGTTGAGCGATTTGGCGCTGATGAGTTCACATCTCAGCTTAAATGCGCGCTAAAAACATTAAAAACTAATTTCAAGCTTCTGACCTTAATAAAAATACTTTTATTTAGATCGCCAGAGGTTGAGAAATTTTGTTCTGATGAGTTCTTATCTCAGGCTCAATGGACGAAATACCGTAATAAAAATATTTTTCTTTAAGTCGATAAAACTCTAAAGTAGTTCAAAGTATTTTTTTTTTAAATTTAATCAATTTTCTTATTTTCTATATTAATTACATGGTGAATTACATTTAACTTACATTTTATTTTAATCAATTGTGAACATAATATAGATAATAATCAATTATAACATTTTATTTAATCAATAAATTTTCCAATTTTTGAAATACATATATATATATACAATGGCGGACAAAATGCTCCAAATTTTTTTTATAGTTTTCTTAACAATTTTATAGTTTTCGCTATATGCAATATTTTGTGAAAAAAATAATTTTTGAAAAGTATATAATTATTAAACACGACTGGGATATTTATTGATTATGCTACTTGAATGGCAATTCAATGCGATAAAAAAGTCTCAAGACTCTTCTTTGAAGTATCCTTTCTAATGACATAAATATAAAAGAAAAAAAAAAAAAAAAAACAACACAGGATCGTATATTATTCAGACTTTTTTATTTTAATAAAATTTATTACTCGCAACTGCTCTCAACTACGAAAAACGATAAAAAGTTTTAAACTCTTTTTTTTTTTTTTAATATATATATTTTCCTTATCAATCTGAAACACCGATTAATTTTTTATTATTATAAAATTCAATTGATAAAAAATATTTTTACTATTTTATTTTATTTTTTTAATATTATTTAAAAATAATAATATTGTAAACAAAATAATTTAATTTTAAATAACCAAAATTTTAATTTCTATATAGTATACTGTTTTATAGAAACTTAATTTAATGAAAACTTAAAGCATACTGAATTGTAAAATTAAATTTTTAATTTAATTCTTATTAAACAACTTAAAAAAAATTGAATAAATTTTTTTTTATTTTTTTTTATAAACAAAAAATAGAATACTAGAAATTTGCCCAATACAATGACTCCGTAAAAATAGTATCTTGTTTATTTCAAATTTCTTTCGTTTTAAAACTATACTATATACGTATGTATTCTATATGCCAGACTTTGTTATTATATTGAGATTAAATTGATTTTCATATAATTATTTATATTTTATATATTTTTATGTTGTTTTAATCCGGTGAAATAATAATAAAATTATCATTTTGAAAAAAAAAAAAAAGTAGAACGAATTATACGATTTTGTTTTTTAGACATATTAGTTGGCACAATATCGTGTAATTAAAAATAATGAATGGAATTGTATAGTTCTTGATGTTTCTCCAAAAAAAAATCGATTTATTATAGTAAAAATGTGTAAATTAAAAAATTCTTACATCCACCACGGTTTAATGATACGGAACCCGATTAGAACACAACTTAACTCCGTTGTTGAAAAAATGATTCTTGTAAATTATTTAATGCAGTATTAAAGAAAAAAACAAATGTTGTATTCAATGCAGGTAAAAATCTTTAAGATAGAATGACTTCTACGAAAAAAAAAACACATTTTCAAGGTTAAATGTATGATTTTATAGTTTTGTTGCTAACAACTTTAACACCTGGTTCTGTTGCTAAAAAATTTTCATATTTTAATTGTAGTTTTGATGAATCTAGAAACAAAAAATCATTTAGAAACAACATTATTTTAAAAGAAACCCATGAGAATAATATGCACTTAATATGCACAATTTTTTTTAAAGTTTTTCGTTTATCATTCATTTTATTAATTCATTTTATTAATTCATTTATCGGTTTTCCGAACTGTCCAAGGAAATTATAAAAAAAATTTTCTTTTTACTATTTTTTTCAAAGCTTATACACTGTTTAAAAATAATTCATAAAAATCTTTTTAAATACATATATATAAAATGCTTGACACTTAAAATTATTTTTCTTAGATATTTTAAATAATGATAGCTCGGTATAAGTCACCCCAATTTTGAACAAATTTTTCAAGCTTATTTACAAGAATTTATTAATGCTGCTCGCGTAAAAGATTATAAACAGGCTTCTGAACAGAATTTAAAAACCTTTTTTAAAAAAACATTTTGAAACATTTAAATTGAATTAAGATTGATGTTTTTAATGAGAATAATACAAAAAAAAACTTGTGAAGCCTAAATCTTAAATGTATATATTTCAGTGGAAAATTTTTAATAGTGTAAAAAAAGATTTTATTTTTTCAAAAAAAACCACTAAAAATAAATTTCCTACAACTGTGCGATAAAAATTAAAGCAAGATAATGAAAATGGTTCATTATTTTTTTTAGTACGTCTTATTAGCAGTCTGTTTCTAATTATTAAATGTAGACTTATTTAATAACTAAAACAACATTTTGATATTTAGCTTAAGCGCCATTTATTGCAAAACTCAGGGAGCAAGCCGAAATCAGTTGACATGTTTGGTGTAGAATTGAACATCTAACACAAATAAGTTTAATTGAAGCTCAACAAAATTTATTTCAAATTTATAAATTTAAATGAGTGCACATACAATCAACTGAACGACAAACCCTGACTCTTTAGCTGACCTGAAGTGATTACTATGCTCTCAGAATGGAAACATTACATCTGTGATTTTTTTTTCTTCAAGATATAATGATTTTTATGTTTTTTTTTCAAAAGTAGTAGAAATAAATGTTTAAAATTATTACGAAATAAATGTTAAGTCTAATATTTTTACATTTTTGTTCATTAATATTACAGGTTACAGGGATAATAATAATAATAAAATAGAATAGAAAAATACATAAATTATAAAAACATAAATATAAATTATAAACATAAAAAAGATATTGTTTAATTTTGATAGATTGAATAAAAAAACTAAAGTTACAATTTACAATGTTTTCATTTTCTCGTAACATATTCTTTCCCTCTGATCTTTTTTTAATTCGATAGGATGCTTAACTGTCAAAATCAACATTGAATATTCGAAAATTTAAACGTGTTTAATTGAAAACTTTCGTTATGTAGATAGACATAATTATAGGTAGAAAAATTTTCACAAAATATACTACATACTACGTAAAAGATGCAAGTGCCAATAAGATAAATATATTATTTTATATATTATATAGATAAACAATTACAGTCAGATATTTTTTTCGTTTAGTGGTATAATTTAAAAAATAAAACACTTTTTTGGATATAATTTGGTGAAACCCCTCGAAAAAAATTATATTGATGTTAAATATTAAGTCATAATAAAATATAAAATTTACTTATAGCTTTTCTTAATTTTTTATTTTTAAATACTCGTGAATGGTGAATTCACTAATAATTTTTCACAATTCTCATTGTTATAATAATAATAAATTATTGTGAAATTGAGATTATAAAATTAGAATTTTATATAGTTTTCGACTTTTTATCTGGTTTCTTTCATTAAAATTTAAATTTATAGAATTGAAGCTGGAAAACTCTTTCTTAATGTTTTTATTTTATAGAACTGATATAAATTTAGCACTATTAAAGAATTTCATTCAAATATTAAGGGTAGTATTAAATTATCACTAATTTTTCACCAAATATGCAGAATTGAGTTCGATCCTCTAATTTATGAAATTGCCTATAATTATATGTTTGAATTTCATAAAACATACAAAAAATCAGACTACATTTATATTATATATAATCTATAATTCTATATTATATAAATCAATTACCATTTCTGAAGTTTCAAAGATGAAACTATTTTCAAATCAGACTTGATTTATTGTATCTTTTCTTAAAAACATTTTCTTAACTTAAAAAAACTTTCTATGATAACCATGAGTAAGAAGAGAAAGATAAAAAAAAAGGTTTTAAATAACAATTTGCAAAACTGTTTGGTGCTTCAAAGTTTTATTGAACATTATTAAAATATAAATACATACAATATTTATACAAATTCATAAAAATTGGTGTGAAATATGTTTATTCCTAAAAATATGCAAAAAAAAATTCTACAAAATATCAAATTAAAGATTCAGTAAAAAAAATAAAAATAATCTGTACATTATTTTAAAACAAATAAAAAAATTTTTTTCCTATTGCTATCTAAAATGATTTATAATGATATTAAAATAATGTTAAATGGTAGTTATTGATTAAATTGCTTAGAAAGTACAAATGATTAAAGTACGATATCTTTATTAATTATTTTTAGAAAAAAGATAATCGCCTATGCACCTAATTTGTGTAAAATAGATCTTACAAAGTCGAGAATTATGTTGCCAAGGATCAATCAATTCAAATCATCAAAACTAGGAAAAAATCACAGAATTACTTTAAACAACAATTTGTTGAAATCTCATTAAATTTACATGAAAAATTGAATTTTATGGCAAAAAAGTAATTTTTTTCTATGTTCCGCTTGAACTTAAAATAAAAAGTCATTCATTTTAAATACAAAATTAAATACAAATGTATTTTAATATTTTTACCTTTTCTATTTACTTAGATTTTTCATTTGAATGTCATTTTAAGTTAAAAAAAAATAAAAGGATAACATAGAAGGACGATTATACAATACAATTTGTATAACTTGTTTTTATATATACAAAATTAAATATTATGGGGTGTATCAGTTTTTTTTCTTCTTATGCAAATTAAAACTTGTAATTTTTTATACTTGAATTTTTTTTAGAAATATGTTTATGTAGCTTTATAAATTTATGCGATAATAACAAAAAAATTTTAAATCTTTTTTAGTCATCCTGTCAACAAAAAATGCTTATTGTATTTAAATGCTGACTTATTGTAATTTAACCTTGAACTATATTATTTTTTATTCAAACAAGCAAACATCTTAAAATCGTATTCAAAAGCAGTCTTAGGTTCATTTTAAACTGATTGTCTTATTATAAGGTCGATAATATTTTCTGCAACAATATCCCTAAGATCATAAATGGAATATAAATAAAAATAATGCAGTTATTCTAGTTAATACATTTTTTAAAAATAATTTTACTGCTTAAATCTTGATTTAAGTCAAACTAACGATTATTTTAGCTTTCACCTTCTGCACTTTAGATTATAAATTTCTTCCATGTTATACATTGAAATTATAAAAGTGTGACACTTACATAATAATACCTACAAGTATATAATAAATAATCAGACATAAAAGTTTGTGCAATTTCAATTTCTTATCAATTAAATTAATAATTTGACTCGTTGCTCTGATTTAAAAAAAAATAAAATAAATAATAAATAAAAAGCACGTTACACTATCATAAAAATAAGTTCAACTCTTGTTTTCGCTTTTTTTTTTTTTAATATCAATATTGTATAAAATTTTCTTTTAAAACAAGCTTGTGACTTAAACAAATATAAGACTATTAAATTCAATTAAAGCTCTGCTCAAATAATTTCACATGATTATTATGATCAAACAAATGTTTATTGTTGTTTTATATGAGTACTTAATACAAAATATAAATTTTTTTGTTAAATATGTGGGCATTTTGGGTCATGTGCATGTAGCGATATAAATTTCAAATAATTATATAAATTTTGTGATAAAAACAAAAACAATTAAATATATTATATATGTATAAACATAAAAATTTATATATTTGTTTTGTATATTTTTTTTGTTTTTGTTATTTACATATTTAAAGTTATTAAAAAATAATTCAAATCAATTTAAAAGAAATTTCTTTCCAGCCGAAATTACACAGAAAAAAAATATTTTTTTGTAATTTTAAATACGTTTATTAATTAGACTTAAGTTTAATATAAATATTGTAACTATAAAATTTAAGTTAAACTAAATTTAAAATATTTTTATAATGGTAATCCTGGAAATAAATTAACTTTTTTAAAATTTAAGATCGTGGGTATTATATTATATTAAACTTAGATGGATTTTTATTAAAATATTAGCGATAGAGAAGTTTAAAATTAATTTTATAAGATATTAATATAAAATCAACATATAATATATATGTTGATTTTATATTAATATCTTATAAAATTAATTTTAAACTTCTCTATCGCTAATATTTTAATAAAAATCCATCTAAGTTTAATATAATATAATACCCACGATCTTAAATTTGGATATAAAGTACATATATAATGTATAAAAATTATTAAAACAAAAATATTTTAGGTATAAAAAGGAGTCATGAGACGTTTCTATTTCAAGCTTTAATATTTATTTTATTCTGCATTGATTAACAACAATTCATAAAGTTATTTAACCATTTTCGTAAATATATATAGATCAGTTTCATATGTTGTTTATAATAATTGAAATATTATTGAAATAATAATATACTTAATACACTTTAAAATTTAAGGATTATGGTGAGTTTATATGAAATTTTCGAAAATTAGATCATATTGATTTATACAATTAATAAAATATAAATAAATCAACCATTCCCTTAATTATAACTTACAGATCAGTTTCATATGTTATTTAATTAAAACATAATATTAGGTTAAGTTACAGAGTTATGATGGCGAGATAAGTTTCTCACAATAAGTTTCTCTTTAAAAATTGAATTATTTATTCGATCTCATTGCGACGTGCAATAAATTAAGTAAGTCTCTTATAACTAAATAGATCAGTTTAAAACTTCAATAAAAACTTCATATATTTCTTGCATTTATGCAATACTATATTCTTCGGCTGCACATAAAAACAAAGTATTGAAGAAAAAATAGAAAATTTTTATCACATTATTATTTTATTGGATATTTATATAATATTTTTCAGTTTTTTAATTCTCTTTTAATTTTTCTCTTTAATTTTTATTTATTTTTTTTATTTAATTTTTGTTATTTGTTGTCTGTTCCTAAAAAAAAAGAAAAAAAAATATGTATCGAATATAACTTATAAAAAACATGTGCTTGATGGAGATTCCAATTTAAAAGCACGCGTTTTGTGAGTGATCACATGTTGTTTTTTTTCTTCACATCCATAACTATGTTTATAATAACCCGTTCATATATACAACACAATAAAATATCCAATATAGATTTTAGACTTTGATTTCATATATATGTATGTATAATGTACGAAATTAAAAAAAAAATGATTCAGATGAATTTATGTTTCTTTTTTCTTTTTTTTTTCTTTGCTTGAACTCGACTATAGAGTATATACACACTTAGAGATATTATAATAATTTAAAGAATCTTAAAATTATATAATTTTTTCTATATAGTGCCGCAATTTATTTATGTTCATTTATGTTGAAAGCGTAAATAAGTACATCTAATGATTTTTAAAAATTATATAGAAAACATACTGATGATAATTGTGATGATGTTTTTTTTTATAGATCGATTATTTTTGTTTTTTTTGAAGAATGATGTAAAGATTTCTTTGAAATATATTAAAAATTGAAATAAAAGAATGATATTTTTTAAATATAGTTTTAGATGTTAGATTTTATTTTATTGTCGTCAAGGAAATTTAAGTGATAATGGAACTTAGTTTCTTTACTCTTAAACGTTAATAAAAAATGCTGAACCCCTAATTTTTCATTAAAAAATTAATATTTCAGAAAATTTTAAATATGAAAAAAAAAATTTAATTGATCTACGCATAGTGGAAGTGTAGCAAATATATGTTTCGTATATTTTTGGTATTTATTTTGGAATTATGCTCATAGTATAATGTATATATGTAGACATACTATACAGTTAATATAGGCATATGTGAAAAGAAAATTTAAGCCTGTTTTTAGACAATTTTCAAATCATGCAATAATACTTTCTAGTTAACAGTACATATATATAAAGTTTTAAGCTGTTTTTAACATAACAATATCATGTTTTTATCATTTTTTTTTATTGATCATAGAATATAAAATGTGTTAATTTATATTTATATATCATGTTTTGATATTAAATTAATGATAATTTGTCAATTTACGATTTCTTTTTTAATCTATCTAAATAAAAAACAAAATTCAATAGATCAATTATTATTAATTTTTCTGTTACTATTAATTATTTTTTTTTGTGCCCAAGAGTGAGTAATTTTGGACTTTGGATACAGTAAAGAATAAAATATACAGCTAGCTAGCTACATAAGCCATATAATTCCTTTTTAAAGCCTATCGAACCTAAGATTTTGTAGTAGATTTCCGAGTAAGTACATACAGATTTCTTCCTAATATAAAGAAAGAAATTAAATTAAAAAAAGTTTGAGGTTATACTTTTCGCCAAATAGGAAGAAATTATTTTCTTAATGACCTTTCTGCGATATCTAAGTGTTTTTTTTTCTCTAAATAGCGCGTGTCAATAAATATTTACATTATGTTACTATATAAATTTAAATCAACATTTCCATTTAAAATTATTATTTTTATAGGTACACATTTATATTTATTTTAGCATTTTAAAAATACTTACATATTATATTTATACTTTTAAATATTTATTACCTTATTTGAATTTATTATTAAGATTATAAATCGCACTTTTAAATTGACTTGGTTACAAAAAATAAAATACCTGCGCCTTCTATATTTTATTCCGGAATTATAGCGTTCATTGCGCAGCTCTAATCAGCAGTCTTAAATAAATATTATTATTAAATTGAATTTAAATATTTTATTGGAAATTAATTATTTTGCCAAACAAAAAAATCAAATTAATTCTTTTTTTAGGGATTCAATATCTTAAATAATTTTTTTTACAATCATATCTTTGTATGGATAATTTTAAGTACACCAGACATCTTTTTAATATCTGCTAAATTGATAGTAATTTTCTTCATTTTGCTGAGACTGTAAGTAAAATGTCATATTTTTAGTTTTGTATTAAAATAGGAATTCTTAAAAAAACTTAATAAAAAAAAAATACCTTCCCATTGAGGTAATGAAAAATAAGACAGCTACTATAATAATAAGATAATCACTTAATATTCATTGGTTGTATACAGGCCAATTCTAGCTAGTGTATGACTTAAGCAAGATTTTTATTTTGTCATACCAAGGAAAAATAGCTTTAGTTCTTTTAGTTTTTAATATATTTGTTCAAATGATTGAGTAATATTCAACAGAAAAAATTTCAGGAATTAATTTTATGTTAAAAAAATATTTTTTGTGATTTATTTTTCGCTCCAATAAGAATTTTATTTGCAAAACAAAATTAAAATAAGGATTTAATATTTTTTATTTTTAATTTATAATACAATAAATTAAGTCAATATATTTCCCTACAACTAAAAGATGAACAATTAGACTTAATGTCAAACATGTCTCAAATTTAAATAGATATGTTTTTCCCAAAGACCAACAACAAAGCACGAAAATTTAACTAAATTTGTTATCAATATACTTTTTCGCAATATTTTGATATTTGTTTGTTAGCTCAATTTGGTTTTTTACTAGGCAATAAGTATAGTATACAAATAATATTCCAAAAAAATATCTGTTGCGGATATTTCGAAGAAAGTAAAATTTCCTTATCTCTGACTAAACGGAAAATTTCAGTTATACGAACATTAAATTTTCCATAATTATATTCTGAATACTTATAATCGTTCGTTCCACAATTGTTTTATATACAGTTCGGTCATGGTTGCAGTTTAAATGAGAGTTTAAATGAAATTATATCAGCTGATTTCTCATCTTTAACATATGTTCAAATAGCATTTTTTTTTTATTTGTTTATATGAGAAGAGAAATGTTACTACCACTGATTGCGCACAATTCAATTTTGTTTACTTTCTGTGCAATTTTTAATTTAAGCTTTCGATAAAATATGCTTTTAAGTAAAAAAAAATATATTTTGTTATTGTCTAACTATTTCAATATAAAATTCAAAAACATATTTTAATAAAAAAAACTCTCCTATTTTCTATAGACATTCGTTTTTGAGTAAATTGTTATTTTTATAAATTATTTCAAAACCTAGTTCTTTCAAAAGGCACTGTTGGTTATGATCACACTATTATACAGGTTTCTAATTTCTGAATATTTGGATATATATATAATAATTCAATAGCCAACGAATGTGGAATAATGGAACCCGGTAATTTTCCACTTTATACTTGTAAATCAGAATAAAAAACTGACTCAAAACATATATAAATATAAACATATACAACGTTATAAGATCAGATTTTGTTCATTCTAATAAGATTTTGACAACCTTTATATATTTAAAATTTTTTCAATGTAATCAAAATTAATTGCTCGAAAGCAAAATTCAAAAGAAAAAACAACAAACAAGAATAAATTTCTCAAAAAATTCGACATAAAAACTGAAAAAAAAAAAAAAAACAAACAATTAAGTTACTTTAAAATAATATCTAAAATTCTAAAAACAAACTCTTAAAATCTTTTTAGATATTATATAAAAAAAATTCTCATGAAATTCTCACATTCTCAAAGAATTTTTTGCTGTAAGAACAACTCATCATAAATTCTTCAATATTCGCTCAATACTCAATTTAACATTATTTTTTATTTTTTTTTTGTACGACAGATGATTAAAAAAATATATACTTTTTTTTTTGTATAAACTGTTGAACATTTTTTTTATTTTTTTTTGTACTTTCTCAGTACGTTTTTGGAAAAGATTTCAGTTTTAATTTTTAGTTCTACTCAAAATGTTGTTTATTAAAGTTTGAAATTACAAAAAAAAAGAAAAAAAAAGAGGAATAAAAAAGATACATCTATCTACAATATAAAAATAAAAAAAAAACGGAACTGCTTTATTTTATTTAATTTTTTTTTGTTTTTAATTTTTATTTTTTTTTGTTTGCATATTGAAAATAATTTTCTTTTGTTTTCTGAAATTCTGTAAAACACAAAATTGGTATCTTTTTTTTTTTAACAAAGTTCGTAATCTTTTAAGAAACATAAAGAAAATATCTTTTTTTATAATTTTTTTTTTATCAAAATAAAAAACTGAAAAACTGAAAAAATTACAATATTCTTCTAAATGTTAATATAGAATTCTAATTTGAATCAATATTGGAAAATTAAAAAAAAAAAAAAAAATTAATAAAAAGTTTTGTTTGAAGAAAAAAGGTTAAAAGTTTTTTTTTTGTTTCACTTCTTCTTCTCGCCACAATTCACTGTCAACATTGAGAAGTAAACAAAAATATAATATTTAATTTTTAACATAAAAATAAATTTTAAAAATTAAATGCAAAAAATAAATAAACATTGAATCAATTTTTTTTTTTCTTTGTAAATTTTTACTAAAAATGATATTTAAATTAAATTTTAATAAATTCATTTGCAAAAGACTTTTAAAATTCAATGAATTAATTATTGAAAAATAATTAACACTTAAAAATTATATAATTTTGTCATCGAAATTAAATCGAAAAAAAAAAACATAAAAAAAAAAAAAAATTATAAATAAAAATATATAAAAATTAGAAGTAAATAAAACTAAAATAATAAAAAAAAAATTTCTAAGTAGGTGAAAAAAATAATTTCATAAAAATTATAAATAAAAATATAAAAAAAAAAAAAGAAACAAATTAAAAAAGAGATTTCTTTTTTGAAGGAAAAATAAAAGAGAAATTTTTTTCCTTTTCTTTATTTCCGGAAAATTTATTAAGTATAAAAGCAAAGAGAATTTTTATAAACAAAATAAAAAGGAGAATATACTTAAAACATTTTTTTTTTTTAAATAAAGGAAGTCAAGGTTTTTTGTTTTAATTTTATTTTTATTTGTTTTTTCTGTGAGAAAAACGACTAAAAAAAAAATTTGTAAACAAAAATTTTTTTACATATATATAAAATATAAAAAAACAAAACATAAAACTATAAGAAGAAAATGCAGAAAATAACAACAAAAAAAGTTGCACCCGATGGTGGATGGGGATGGGTTGCTACATTTGGTGTTAGCTTAGTAAATGTGAGTTTTAATTTTTTATTTATTTTTTGAATGAAATTAATTTAAATTGTTTATTTTTTTTTGTTTTTTTTTTCATAAAATGAGGAAAGAGGAAAATCGTACAAATAAATTTTATAATTTCATTGAACTGGAAAATTTTTAAATTATATGTACTTACTTACTTTGTTGGGTAAATGAACTTAACTCATCATTTAAATATAAAATTTTTGTACTATATTCTAGTTTTTATACAAAATATCTGTGTCTACATGGGTATATAAATAGTTTATTGCGAAATAACATAATTGAGATAGATAATGTTTTGAATGACAATTTGACATTGATTTTTTTGTGATGTTTACATATATAATTAAACATAAGTAATTATTATAAATAAACTGTTTTATTTCTATATCAGGGATATTATTTTATTATTCGGGCATCCATATACAGGTAGTAGTAGTTTGACACTTCCGACAAATCAATTGCAAAATTTCTATATAATACATTTTTTTTATATACAATTAGTTTAATTGATGTTAAGAAATAAATTATTTTGTTTTAATTTGAGCAGTGTGTACTGAGCGTAGTTGACATTTTGATGAAGTTAAGAATAATAATGAAATTGGGATTTGAATATTATGGTCTTAATCGACAATAATATAATCAATTTTAAGCTAATTTTATTCGGAAAGTCAATATTCAAGAGTAAATATCTAGTATTTTGACATTTCCGTCAAATTTTCTTATGCAATTAATTTATTTGATATTAAGAAATAAAATATTTCATTTCATTTTGAGCAGAATGATAAATAGATAATATTCTACGTATATATTATACTATATTTAAATGAACATTCGCCTTATTTGACCACATATTACAAACATAACAAATTATTATAAAAATAACATAATTTTATTCCAAAAGTCAATAATCATACTAATATAACCATATAACCCTACAGACAATAATTTACACATTTTCTAAATTTTAAAATTTTTTCTAATTTATTTTTTCTGTGCAACTTAATTGTAGAACCATGTCGGTATTTTGTAAACGATTCAGATTATTTAAATACGTGGGTGGACAGAGCATGCTTGTATGAATTTCATAAAAATGAAGATATTTTGGTGGAAAAAGATGAAAAAAAAAAAACATTATTTTAATTCTATATGTATACATAATTAAAATATATAGTCGATATAGTTGCGCCTAAATTATACTCTAGAGACTGTTATTATTTAGCAAATTTCAATTGGAGGGACAAAATTTTATTTAAAGTTAATTTTTTCTTCTTAAGTACATACTTAATTTTTATTTTATTTATTTTTTTTTTATATTAATATTTATTTAAGTGTAAATTAAAGGGAAAGTTATAATGAGTCATTATTATTAACTAATAGAATTTATTTTTATTATTTTTTTTTTAAATTTCTCGCTTCATTTCTAAAAAAAAAAAATTATAATTGTATAAGAATTTAAAAAAGAAATAAAAAATTAGAAAAGATTAGCGAAATCTGAATTAAAAAGAAAAATTATATTATATATTATAATATAATATAATGATTAAAAATATAAAAAAATTTTATTGATAGACCATGTTTTTGTTTAATCTGTATATTATATACATATATTTAGGACTTGTTATTTTCAATTGATATCAAAACATATGATATCAAAACATATGACCTAGTGTATAGCAACATTTAGGTGCTCGGTCCCCATTTCCCCATTTATGTAGTTTATTAGTCTAACGTTTCCACTGAGACAATTTTAACCAAACAATTCGGAAGGTAGTTTTATTTCTATTTTAATTAATGGACTGTCCAGTCGCATGTCAAAGTTACAAAACAAATAACTTAAATTCGTAATTTTGTTTGATTGTTTCACTGGAGAAAGTGTTTATTTAACTTAATTATTTTTTTATTTGTTATTTATGGAAAATAAATTATTGAAAAAAATCGATTTTTTTTTCTGAAATATTATTTTTTTTACAGATATAATAATTTTGAATGAAATTTTATGATTATTATCTAATGAATGTGTGTAGAATTACAATAAAAATTGTAAAAATTATAGATAGATAAATTTCTACAGAAATTTAAAACTGACTAGACTATTTAAATTCTATTTGTAAATTTAGATTCCATTATCCGTAGAAATATTATTAAAATAACGTATTCTAATTAGTTGGATATAAGATACGTAAGAAATGCTTGTTTACTATTTTTATACAATTGTTACATGCTCAATGAAATTAATCAAAAAAAAAAAAAAAAACAACACAACACAACACTTAGTGAACTAATTGAAAAATTGATACAAATTCCAGTTCGAGTTGGGAATCGAACCCACAACCGAACACGCCGCAGGATAAGGGCAATACCACTACACCATGACGGCCGACAATCCTAAACAGAACTCAAAAAAATAAGTTATAATAAAAATATAACAATAATGTTATGTACATTGAAATGCTATTAAAAACAAATGTATGTTCTTCAACATTGTTGTTCATTTTTTTTTATCCAAAAATTCTTCTAAATATAGATTAAATTATTGTTTGTTATCAATTATTCGAAGACATTGTGTAAGACCAAAACAATAATTATATTTTATCAAACAAAAAAAAATTTTTTAACTTTATTTTACGCTAAATAACGTCAGCGTTATTGTTTTTATATACATTATGTATATTGTATTACACAATAACAGTCATTTATATGTATTTGTGTATAAAAAAGCCGGCACGAACATAATAAATTAGAATTAATTTTTAATTCATTATAGTTTCTTTTGATATTTTATTAAAAAAAGCTAATGGACAATATATAAATTAGATATATAGATAGTATAACATATTATTTACTATACTATATACCAGAAAGGCTCAAACTGCGGCTCATGAGCCGCATGCGGCTTTTGATATTTTTTTTGTGGCTCAATAAATTATTAAGTGTAACTGAAATTTTGTATTTTATTATACAATTTTAATATAATTTTTCAGATTTTCGTGCAGATATTTTTGAAGTAATTTTTTCAATGTAATAAACGTAATATTTCATTTAATAAATTTATTGAAAGATAAGAATTTTAAAAAATGCCTTTAGTTATTAAATAAGACTTCTATTAATAAGTGGAAAAACATGAAAGTGTCACGCTGGTCTGAAAATGTCCCGAATGAAAATCTCCCGAATAAAAAATTTAACAATAATTCAAATTTTAAAAATATAGCTCAAAATCAACATTCGAGGTCACCTAAATATAGTAATTTTATACAGGCCGAAACAATAAATCCTTATAAACCTCCTGTCAAAAATCAACTTCAGCCCACCCCGATTATTAATCCTTACAAACCTCCTGTTAATAATCAATTTGAGCCCACCCCGACTCCACCCTCATTTCTCGACCCACTTTTTCCTCCAATCGTTAAATTGACACAAAAATCTCTTGTGTCTGACAATGGCCGTTATGTTCTGGCACGATTGCGTGACAAAAAATTATATGACGATATAAGACTTTATCTCGCTTACCTGTACGATAAGGATGACTCGTTTAGTATCAATGGAAAGACCACCACTTACATTAGAACGAGACTGTTAGAAGAAGGCCTCCCTACCGACATTACAGAACTTAGATGTCTATATGAGAGATACCATGCTGCTATTGGCCTGCCAACCCAACATATTAACTCAGATCTCTCTTCCTACGCTTCGGAGCTAAGAGCTAAAAGAATGGACTATGTTCAAAGAATAAGAGAAAATGAACAAAGGTTTTTTCGGCCCATCTCCCATTTCCATAAATAATAATCTTGTTCCGGTTCAAGTAGTAAATGAACCCCAGCATATCTCCATTTACTACCAAAATGTCAGAGGTCTGCGCACCAAGACGAAAAATATACGTCTTAATTCATCTACCCTCGATCTTGATTTATATATCCTGACTGAAACATGGCTAACCTCTTCTATCTCTAATTTAGAAATTTTTGACTCAACATATTCTGTCTTTAGGAACGATCGATATGCTATGTCTCACACAGAGCCAAATAGCGGGAGAGTGCCTAGGGGAGGGGGTGTTTTAGTTGCTATAAAGAATTCTTTTCACGCAACAGAAATTGCTTTCTCGAGCCATGACCCATTAGAAATAGTTGGAATTAGTGTAAAAGGGTCTTCTGGTAATATATTTATAATAAATTGTTATATTCCTCCAGGTCGAAATATTGATCTATATCAGAAATTTGTAACAATTATTGAATCCTTTTCTGCAAACTTAGAACCCTCTGATGAACTCTTTATTTTTGGCGATTTTAATCTCTCCAACATTAACTGGATTCATCATGATGAAGATAATTTCTTAATCCCTTCTGGAGATCTTAATGAACTTGAATCGATATTTATTGATTCACTAAACTCATGCTTTCTTCAGCAAATCTCTTCCATAAAAAATCACCAGGATAAACAACTTGATCTCGTTTTTGTTTCTAACTGGGACAATATTATTCCGATAGAAAGTTCCTGCCCATTAGTTGATATAGACTCTTATCATCCCCCTCTTAGTTTTTCCTTATGCATTAATACCCCCTCCTGTCCAAAAAATTTGACTTGCTCTATGCATTTTAATTTTAATAAAACTAACTTCAATGGACTAAACGAATTTTATAGTAATATTGACTTCTCTCTATTATTTCTTGATAATAATATTGAGCAAATATCGTTAAAATTTTATGAAATCTTAGTAGAAGGTTTTAATATTTTCACTCCTTTGGAACGAGACAAAGACTGCAATTCCAGTCCGCCTTGGTTTACCCGTGACTTAAAGACATTAAGAAACAGAAAAAACAAGGTATGGCGCAAGTACCTTAAATCAAAAACTGACAGTGACTACAGTAACTTCATAATTTTATTTAATAACTTTAAAGAACTTTTAAATCAGTCACATGATCGTTATATTTCAGACATGTCTGTAAAATTGAAATCCAATCCTAAATCTTTCTGGAAATTTGTGAATTCAAGAAGAAAATCAGACCAATACCCTTCATTTATGAAATTCTTTAATTCTTCGAGTGGTGATTCAGGTACAATATGTGAGTTTTTTCGAAACTTCTTTTCTAAATCGTACCCGGACACCGCATTTAATGCTCTGGATTCTAATTTCACCCATTTGAATAACTGTATTAAAACAACCTTCTCCAATCTTTATTTTGACGACGGCCTGGTAAAAAAATATCTGAACCGTCTTGGATATAATGCTTCTCCAGGTCCAGACGGTGTTCCAGAAATTATCTTAAAAAATTGTTCTGATGTTCTTGCTCTCCCATTATCCTGCCTCTTCAACCTTTCCTTGTCCTTAGGTATTTTTCCATCCATCTGGAAAAAGGCATTTATCAGACCCACCCATAAAGCTAATGCTAGAAATGATGTCTCTAATTACCGTCCTATCGCAAAACTTTCCTCAATCCCAAAACTGTTTGAACTCATAATCTTTGACGAAATTTATCCTCATTGCACAAAATTTCTTGTTGATAACCAACACGGTTTTATGAAGCATAAATCGACCACAACAAACTTAGTTGAATGTACTTCCAAATTTCTAGCTAACATGGAGGAAGGTTTTCAAACAGACGTCGTCTATACTGACTTAAGTAAAGCTTTTGACATCTTACCACATAGCGTAATTCTTCTTAAATTGAAAGCTTACGGCTTCCCTGAATATTTTCTCAACTGGATACAGTCTTACCTCTCGGGAAGAAGTTACAATGTCACTTTCAGAGGCGTTACATCATCCCCGATTTCAGCAAACTCCGGAGTTCCCCAAGGTAGTCACTTAGGCCCATTACTTTTTATCATTTCTGTAAATGACGTCATTTCCGTTCTAAACCATTGTGAAGTGCAGATATATGCAGATGATATGAAATTTTTCAAAAAAATTGTGACTGAATCTGACAGCTCTCTGCTTCAACATGACCTAGACAACTTCTATAATTGGTGTCATGTTAATAATCTTAAGCTTAATATTGGAAAATGCCAATTTGTGACTTATTCCCGTCGAGTAAATAGAATTCAAACATCTTACTCTTTTAACAACGAACCTTTGGAAAGAGTTGAATCAATCAAAGATCTCGGCATTTACTTTGATGAAAAACTTTCTTTTAAAAATCATTACACCTATATCATAAACAAGGCCAATTCATTGTTGGGTTTCGTTAAACGTTGGTCCAAAGATTTTCCAGATCCCTATACTTTAAAAGCTCTATTTATGACTTTGGTCCGACCCAATTTGGAATATGCCAGCCAAGTCTGGTCTCCGTTCTATCAAGTTCACATTGATAGAATTGAATCCATTCAGAAAAAATTTCTGAGATTTGCTTTACGTAACTTACCTTGGTCTGACCCACTTGTTCTTCCATCTTATCACAACAGACTTAATTTGATTAATTTGACTTCATTGGAAAAAAGGCGAGAGGTGGCTGATCTCATTTTCCTAATTGAAATTATTAACAATAATATAGTATCCAAATATATTTCCAATAAAATTCATTTTACTACTAATTTCAGATTGCGCTCCCCAAATCTCTTTGTTACTTTTCCCCATAGAACTAATTATTGTAAATTTGAACCTGTCAATCGAATGTTGATTTTGGGTAATAGATACAAAGATTTCATTGACCTTTCCTTATCAAAACATATTCAAAAAACTCGATTATTTAACCGTATTGACTTTCGCTAAAAATATTTTATTTCTTACGAATAGAATTATGTTATGTAATTTAATTTTTTGCTAAGATGATAATTTTTTGTTTTTTATTATAATAATAATAAATAATTAATTATGTAAGTAAATTTTTGCTTTGATAATGTATATTTTTTGTAAACTGTAGATTTAAGCTTTTTTGTAAACTGTTTGTATTAAGCAGATATGAAATAAATAAATAAATTAATTATAATAATAAAATTTAAATTTAAGTTTGCATTGATAATTTTGCGGCTCTAAAGTATTTAACTATTTTCGAACATGGCACCTCATACATAAATCTTTGAGCACCCCTGCGTATATACATATATATTTTCGTAATTTTAATTAATTAGCCTTATAATGTCTATACATAAGAAAATTTGATTAATATAATTTTTCATAAGTTCTATCAGAATTCTGAACAAAAATTAATATAAAATTTTTTGCTTTATCGCAATCAGTTCTGAAATTTTTTTTTACAAATATTGCTATAGTAACAGCTAATTACGAATATTTTTGTCTGATTTAAATAAAATATTATATAGTTAATAAGCAGCCAAGATTAATCATTATATTTATGTTGAATTTAAGGTCAATCAAGCTTTTTAACGAAATTATTAGTTCTTTTTCATTTAAATATTTTTGTTTGATTAAAGTTGTTATCGAGATATAATTATATGACAAAGTTCATCAAGCTAATTTGAATTAAATTAAATTTATAATGAGCTGCGATATGTTTTAAGGAGCTAACCAGAGCATAATATATGAAAAATGAAATAGAATGATATGGAATTTCCAAGAACTAATATTAATTCTACACAGTTATATCAATATTTGAGCAATTTTTTACTTAGTTTTGTGGCAGCAGTTGTGTTATATAGATCAGCGTTTCTCAACCTTTTTGGTATAGCGACCTATAAAATATGAGTACAAAATAACGCGACCCTCAATATGAAAATGGTATGCATTGACAAGTAGAAGAAATGAAAGACAACTTTAAAATGTTTTATTTATTTTTATTTTAAAGGCTTATTTGTTGTTGACAATTATTTGATAATTTATTAAGTCTGGCTCAAAGGATTTACTCAATTATCAATGTTAAAACAGCAATATTTTGAAAAATAAGGTATAGGTTAATTCTTCTTACGCAATCAAAATATTTTATTATTTTTGAAAAAATATATGTAGCATTTGCAATAGAATTTTTCCATTAAAACGACCCATTGAAAATCTTTCGCGACCCAAATTCGGGTCGCGACCCTAAGGTTGAGAAACGCTGATATAGATTATTTAGATATTATAAATTACTTAGTTCTGTGACAGCAGTAGTGTTATAGATTTTTAGATGCCGGATCTTATTTATTTGACATCCCGAATAGGAGCATTGAATATTTATTTTCTTATTACATACTATCTGAAAAAAAAAACATGAAGTCTATCTTAGAACGTTATAACACTAAAAAAAACACATTTTTAATTAAAATTAAAAATTATACTAAAAAGTGTTAGCATTTAAAAAAAAATATTATTTATTATATAGCAAATGAGTGTTCATTGAAATAATAATAATTTTTTCATACTTTTATCACCGAATTAATTAATTTTATTATTCATAAATTATTTTTTTGCATTCAAAACAAAATTAATTTTTATACTCTAATTAAAAAAAAAAACGGGCTGACTAGCTGAATAAATGGAAATGAATTCAGCGTGTGTAAAAGACATTTAAAATTTTACTTCGTACTTCGAGTACATATAAATACCTAATACCTTGTTCGTACTTCAACATTTTTCCGGATATTTCGATTTTTCCGGAAACTTTGTGGATATTATCATACAAAAATTTTTTCCGGATATTTTAATTTCCAGTTATTTTTCCACTTAGCTAGTTCCTTTTAGCTATTTTTTGATAGATTTGGTACGGTTGGCACCGTTTATTGTGTGTCAAAATGTCAAAAAAATGAAAACCAACAAAAAAAGTGATATTTAATTTTAAAATTATTTATTAAAATTCATAATAAAATTTTTTTTTTGAAGTAACAGAAAGTTGTTTGCTTTTTTATTTATGTTTTTTCTAGAATTGTCAAACTTCTCAAGTGCGAACGGTAGTTTCAGAAAGTGGAAATTTCCACTTATTTATCCGGATAAATGTTGAAGTCCGAACAAGGTATAAGTAAAATAATTGAGTACTTGAAATATTGCATAATAAATGTATAACATACATACTTTTATTCAATATTTAAAGAATAATAACAATTCCGGAATATCTCAAAAATTTAAATAGCTAGGTAACTGGTATCTTAAATGGTACCAGACAGTACTTTTAATCAATATTATTAATAAATAAACATTTTGAAAACATTTATTTTTTTATTTTTTTTTTAACATTAATATTACATGAAATTTTTTGATTTAAAAACTAAATGAAAAGTTAAGGTTTACTCCTAATAATATATATATCTACAAGTATAAATGCATAACTACTATAATAACTCTACTGTAATAACTACTATAATAACAATTTAACTATTAAGTAGAAGTACTTAAATTTATATTATTAATAACTTTTCTGTTACAGAATTTAAAGAGACTTTTCATTATTTATTTACACAAAAATTACGTTATCCTATAATTGAAATATTAGTTCAAGGTCTGGAAATAAATCAATTTTAATTTAATGCATAATTTATTAATTTTTTGTTTCTTAAATTAAAATTGAAATTAGTTTTAATTTACTTTGAGAAATATTGCCAGCAAACTAAACATAAACGCGAATAATATACATTCGCTGTTATATGTCAAATGTAAATATAAATCACTATTACGAAACCAACAAATAATGAAAACTTTTTATCTATACTAACAAATTCTAATACCGGTTTTACATATTTTTTTATGGTGTTTTTTTACTCCTTTTTGAACAAAAAACGTCACAAATCAAAAAAAAAGTAGTTAATATTTTTAAAATGTCAAATATGCCAAAAGTCAAGTGAAAAAAAGTATCAGGTAACTTTTTATATGAATAAAAAAGAGATGGAATAGGTTTTTCTTCTTTTTTTTTTCATGAAAAAAGGATTGAAAAAAGGCATGAAAAAAGCAATCTGTAAAACGGGGTATAAGTAAGTAATATCAAAAGAGTCCACAATAATGTGATTACGATAAGTAATTATGCGTCATGGCAAATTAATAAAATGCGCAATAATTCTTTTTCTTTTATTTGTTTACTTTCGCAAATTCAAATCGTATTTATAGTAGTTCTACAATGTTTTCTTAATATGTATAATATACTTTCAAAAAGTAAGAAATTAATTCAAAAATTCCAAATTTGATGTCTTTTTTATTATACTATTGTACCTATATATTTTATGGAAATGTTGGATTAAAGAAAATTTAACATAAACGATAAAAAAAAAAACTTATTAAAAAATTGGCACATGTTTTTTATATGCAAATATCGCAAGTGAATATAAAAAAAAAGCTTTCTTGTCAATCTCATATAAGAAATAATATACATTATATACATATATAATTTTTTTTTTTCAAACAAAGATTTTTTTGTGTATCAAATTTTATTTTTTTTTTGAAGCAATATTTTTTTTTTTTGTGTTAAAATATTTTTTAAAGAAATTAAAAATATGTAAATAAAAAAAAAAAAAAAAACTTTCAAGGGCTTCACATTGTTACGAATTCTTATGTACTATGTGAAGATTAAATTTCGGTCCATGTAACCATATTTTATAACGTACAAAAAATGTAATTTGTTCTTAGTATTTTTTTTTTAAATTTTGCAATTTTAATTTCATTTTACAAATATTTATTATTGAATGTGGAATCTTTTTCATATATTAGCTTATGGTATATGTTCAATATTTGAATAATAATAAAGACACTTGTTCAAATTGATTGAATTATGTTTATAATTATATTGTTTAAATTTTTCCAAAATATTTTATTATTACAGCTGACTAATTTCGAGTGCACTCAAAGTTCAAAAAAAGAGAATTCCTGGTCTTCATAAATAAAATATTAAGTGAAAATTTATAAAAAAAAAAATCTTATTCAATTATGAAAAATAGATTATTTTTGTTTGTGGGTGTGAGCAATTATTACAATGATTAATTATAGTCAAAATTATTTGGTCATATACGCATACCAAAATTTCAAAGTAATAATATACTGTCAATAATACAAAATGGTACTTATTTAAAAAAAAATTAAATATATCAGTTACAGATCTCTGTCAGAACTTGTTTTATAGAATCGTTGAATTCAGATTTTTAAAATTTAATTCAAGAAAACTGGTTTCAAAATCAACTATAGATTTTTTTTTATGATATGGCGGTAAAAGCTTTCATTTTGATTATAAAAGAACTTATGTATTTTACTCGGATATTTACTTCAAGTAATTGATGAGATAATAGAGATGACAATAAAATTAATTATGAACATAACACTTATATTTAATAATTATTTATTACTTATATAGATTATAATGTTATAGCTTTTATTTATTATAAAACACACCTAGTTAAAATTATTTGAATTACTTAAATGTTTTAAATTTAAAAATAATATATAAATAATATAAACATTTTATACAATTTAAATGAAAATATTGCGCAATCTCGGAAGCTTTAGGTTTAAAGCTCTGAAGGTTGTACAAATTGCAAACAAAAAAAAAAAGAAAATTTAATTCATCTAAAATAAATTCGGCATATTTGAGGTTCGACATTAAAACGAGGTTGCTGTGTTCACAAACCAACAAAAAACAAAACACACTTTACAAAATGATATGTATTTTAAACCTTGAAAACTTTTCTATAATTTCTTTTTTGTTTTGCCAATATTTTATTTTTGTTATTATTATTATTATAATAATTATTATAAAAACGTAAACATTTCACTTTTTAAGTGCACAAAATGAGCTCACAAGAATTTTAATTTTTTTTTTGTTACACAATTACATTTAATATTAAATTTCAGAAAAACGAAAACTTTTTTACAAAAATTTTTAAAATTTTCAAGAAAAAGTGTTTTTTAAAAAAATTAATATTTTTTATTGAATTTTATTTTATATTAGCATTGAATTAAGTGTATACAAGCATTTTTCATTCTGATGTTCGAGTTTTCACTATAACTATATACCTAAAAATAACATAAAATTCTAATTAATTTATTATTTCTTGATATTAAAAAATTTCCTTAATAATTAGGACTGGTAAATTATAAAATACTAAATAGATTCAACTTATTTATAAATACTCGTGAATTAAAGAATTATCGTTTCAATATTTTTAAAAAAAATATGTTTAAGTTAAAAATATAATGAACATAGTGACCTAAAGTTTTTCTCAGCTCAAGATAGGCATTTTACAAATTTAATAATTTTCGGATGTATTTCAGATTATTAAACGTTTGGAAGTTTGTAATATGTATTTAGTTTTTTCAATTAAAATTCCGAAAAAAAATTTGGTGCCATTGTACATAATATGGTTTAAAAAAATTCAAAGTATTATCAAAATCAAAGTTACATCGAGTTAGTTAGTAGTAAAGTTTGTCAGTTAATATTTGTACATTATGTTTTTAAAAAAATAATTTTACTCGGTTTTTGTGTCCACGGACTGTTATTTTTTTTTATACCTAAACTTGTTGAAAATAAATCAAAAATCATATCAATAAAATCAAATCAATTATATCTTCTTCATCATTTACATATTATAACATATAGTAATAAAATGTCTATAAATAAATCTTAAAATTTCTATAATATATTTTATTTTATAATATTATATAATTTGCATATTTGATTTTATATTGATTATAAATTATACATTTTTCGTACACTTTAAGTTTATACATTTATTATAATATAATATAATGATCTAACGATTTATTATTATTATTATAATTTTTTATTCACAGACACATTAAAAATGCTATAGATTGTTCATAAAAAAAAAAATCAATTCAAATTATATATATTTTTTTATTTTATACCTAAATATAAAAAATAAAAAACACCCCACGTGACAAACTTGTGTTTTAAATAACTACTCGAATAATATATAATATATGTAACTGATAAGAGTTCGCAATATTGGCATTAATTCCTTATCGGTAATTAATTATTTTCGCTTTTTTTTTTGTTCCCCCTCTCAAATGTTCTGGAGGCCAAGACAAGAAATTTTATCAAAAATTAAGCTGATATTTATAAATATTGTATTATTATTATTCTCTATATTGCGAAAATTTTTGTATTATAGCACATTGTAAACCAAACATCAATTATTATTTTAATATTTTTTTGATATGTTTATTGTTTAAAGTTTAAACGAATGTATGACTCAAACGAAATGCTTGATGACATTTTGTTAGTTTTATTAATTTTTTTGTATGATACTTAAGTAAAGTTAGCTTTGTTTTCTTATTTTTAGTTATAGAGTAAGCAAGAAACACAAAGTAAGTTCGCAAACTGAGACTATCTCAAAACATGAAATATCCTTTTATTGCTAAAGAAAATTCCTTGTTTTTGGAAATTGAGATAGTCTTGACATTAAATCTGTATCATCTGCAACATCTGTTTATTTTTCAAATTTTTGTTTTTTAAAAAATAAGCCTATAAACTGAGTTTATTACGGAAAAATTTAAAACTTTCCTTTGCAGATTTCTGCGTCAAAAAATCTTCATTTGTAGAATAAAAGCAGTGAAATCGTGTCGTTCCAAAACTAGAAATCGTAGACGTTGAAATAATATTTCAGTTTCCAAAATAGTTCTTAATTTGAGAACGGACTAATATTTTTAGAAAATAAGATACAAAATCAAACAAATTATTATACTTAGACTACTATTAAGTGTTATCTTTGTTAGATGTCGTTTGTTTGTCAATATAAATTGATTACTTTGAACCAGTTAAAAATAATTTTTTATATTAACAGATTAAACCATTATATACTTCAAAAACTCAATATTTTTTATCATAAAACTTATCATTTGATAATTACGGCGAATTTTAATATTTGGGTTCACTTCTCCACTTTATATTTTAATATTAAAGTGGATATTTAATATACACATGCTACACAATTAAATCATTATCTTGATGGTTTAGTAGCAGACCTTAAAATAAAAACATAGATAATTCAACTAAGGTTGACATTCTTTATGTATACATAGAACAATGATATAACTTCAGAATATATGAAAAATAAACTAAACACTTGACTGAAATATCGTAAAAAGAAAACATACATTTAAATACATTAACTCATATACATGGACAATACATTTCTTAAATAATAAACGTTAAAAATCTATTAAAAATTAAAACCCACCAAATACGTGACATTAAAGTTAAATGTATAATTATCTGACACACATAATAATACTTTGTTTGAATTAATACCAAAGTTTATAGACTTTAGTACGTTTACTGATTTTTAGCAAATAAATAAAGGAAATTATTTTTTTTTTATTATGATTTGATATTTCAAAACGTGGAATAAAATTAGAGCGGTGGAATTATATAACTTTTGTCGATCGGTCGACATTTGACACAAAATGTGTTAATTCTAGATACTCTGTTTCATTTGATTTTAAAAGGTGAAATTACATTTTTCATATTATTTTTGATAAATAATTAATACATAAAATAATTTATGGACAATACATATTGTAAGATTTTGTGTCAATTGTCGATTGTCGACCTAACGATAAAAGTTATATAATCCACTTGCCTGCTGTACTAATATTAGATTACAACACATGTTAAGAAAATTTGTTATTACAACGAGTTGTGTATACACAAAAACACATAGAGACGAGTCAATACGTATATCACGAGACCGTTAGGTAGAGTGATATAATATTGACAAGTGTCTATGTGTTTTTGTGTATATACACAACGAGCTGAACAACAAATTATATTAACATGTTTTGTATACTGTTTAAATGTGCATGTGAGAGGTAGTTGCAATCAGTACATTTGCAGTGCAAAAAATAAACAAAAGTTCAAAATGAAGAAAGTAAATAAAATTTACTTAATACGGAGAATGTAAATAAAATTTACTTAATTAAATAATTACATGTGTATTGAGGCACGTAATATACCATTTACCGAGCTAAATTACCGATCACATGCACATTAAAATATATTATTGCTTTAACAACCGATAATATAATCTGCGAAATTTACATAATAATTGTTATTGAAAACTTAGATAATCAATATTTTAATTATTAGATAAAAATTGTAAAAATAAATTATTCATTTCTTGTTATAGGTACCTATATGTAAGAGAAAATCTAATTTAAATTTTGTTAATCCTCCGCTTGCTAATTTAAGGAAAACTAGCTAGATAGACATTCCTTGAATAAATTAAACAATTGTTCTGTACATAAATTTCCAAAGATTTTTCTAGAACTCATTTCCTGGATCTCTTTTCAGTGCTAACCATGAAACAATATTGTGATCACCTTCACTTACCTATATGTATGCCATTCTAACAAAATGTAAAAAAGAAAATAGAATTTAAAATTTCAATGATATTTGTTTTCAAGCATCAGAATTATTAATGAATCAATTTGTCTGTACAGTATTTTTTTTTTAATTCATTCTTAAAAGTACTTCTCCACAAAAACAAATATGGTTGACACATTAAGGATTATAAATATATGTACCTATTTATTTAGAGATGTTGAATGTATATAATAAAATTCATTTAAATATTTAAAGTGTATTAATAAGTTTTAAAAAATTTTATCATACTTTTTTATTTTTACACATATAACGTATCTACATTTTTTTCAATTTAAAAATAAATTGATTTATCGACAATTAAAAAAAAAAATTAGAGATTTGTTGTTCTTCCTCAAAATAAAATTATTTGTAATTTATTTCGAAATTTACGTTAATTAGAAGATTTAGGTGTCAATTTGAGTAAAACATTTAATGAAATTGTATTTAATAAATTTATCCGTAATAAAATAACTGTGGAATTCAGTGCCAGAACCGTAACATTATAATAACCTTTTGAGCAATAACTTCCATAATGTACAATGTCTTAAATTATTTTCAGTAAAACAAAAAATTTACTTTAGACTCTTTTAATTTCTAATTAACGCGATATTTAACCTTGTAATTAGCTATTCGTTTAATTTTATCTTTTTGTTTTAATACACAAATTAAAATTTATTTGATTCACGTGAATTTAAATTTGTCTGTTTCGAAATGATTCAAATTTTGAATATTTTAAGAAGAAGAAAAAAGAAAACGCACGTAAATCAATGAAAAATATACTGAAGCACTTAATTTCGAAAGTGGCCTAAGTCATGTTTTTATCTGCTAATTTTAAATGTTTCTTATTCGTTTCAATCTTTGTATATATATTCAAATTAGTTCCCTTAAAAGAAATGACTTAATTAATATTTTAATCTAAAATAGTTGAGAACTTCGATATGTTTTTAACATTTTTGATAATTATACACTAAAAGTAGATAGAACAAAGGTTAAATTTCAATAATATAACAAAATTTTCGTCATTAGGTTATCTAAAGTTGATATTGATAAGGAATTATTTTAAGCGAACCAAAACGTAAAGTTGGTAATTAATTACAACAAATATGTATTAATATCGAATTTTGAATTTTTGTAAATCCAATTCTCAATTCATAACTTAATGAATCAAAATGAACATGTATATATCTATTTTCAAAATTCTATATTCTTTATATATACTACATTATATAACATAAAACTGAATTAGTATGTACTTCTAATTTTTTTTCACGGCCATAGTGTTATCAGTTTTCACTTAAAAGATTTGCATTGATTATTATCATGACTTACGACAACCTAAATCTAAGTAGTTCTAGTGAACATTATATTTCGGAGGTATATGATTTTTATAGCAGGTTTTTTTTCCCCAAAGTATTTTTTTCATATAACGCATTTATCAAAGCTACTGACACAAATATTTATTTCCTCTTGTATAATTTGTAACTTTTTTTTCATTTAAAAATTATCACCTTTTTAAATAAATTAATATTCAGCATTTTTTATGAAATTAAAATAATTTATTTATTTGTATTTTCAGCTCGCTTCACGTTCTATTGAACCTTCATTTGGATTATTATTTGGTGATTTATTAAAAGAGCTTGAAGTCGGAACAACTGGAGCAGCTGTGATAATGAGTGCCTTGGATGTTTGTATGAATTTTTCTGGGCTATTTGTTGGGCCTTTACTTAAAGAGTTTTCATACCGAAAAGTGGCTGTAGCAGGTGCCATATTAGCATTTTTAGGTTTAGCACTTACTTCTCCTGCGAGCAGTATGGCTCATATTATAGCAACATACAGTGTTTTGAATGGAATCGGTGTTGGACTCGCAACATCAGCGGCATTTGTGGCACTTAATCACTATTTTAAGCATAAACGAGGCCAAGCTGTTGGTTTAAGCATGGCCGGTACAGCTTTGGGAATGTTAATATTACCTCAATTAGTTAGAATTTTATTAGAAGCTTATGGTTTTCGTGGTGCTGTCTTAGTTTTGTCTGGGGTTGCGTTGCATGGTGTAGTTGGGGCTGTTTTACTTCAACCAGCAAAATGGCATATGAAAGAAGAACAAATTGATGTCGAAATGACAGTAATGCCTCAAGAAATAATTACAACTAAAGAAGAAAATGAAAAAATTATGTCTACTACCATAAGTAATGGGAATGGTAAAAATTTAATTATTCCAGTTAATGGCAATGGCTTTGGAATTGGAGAAGATGAAGAAGATGAACTTCCAGAACTTAATACTTTGTTATTTAATAAACAAAATAATAAAATGAGGAAAAACTTTTCGGAAATAGCTATGAGCTCAATGGTAACGAACAGTGGCTTACCCAATCGTCCAACGTTTCCTAGGAACATGTCACACAATGTTATGTCTTCAGCATTGACCGAAACATTTTCTAACAACGATTTATCCAAAATGAGACATCGAAAGCATTCTGTTACGTCTAACTTATCTTTATTAGATTTTTCTGGAAGTATAGTACAAGTTCATATAAACACTGGGGACGAAGAGCTCGAGCAATATGATAATGCTATCAGAAGGGTGAACACTCATCAAGGGATGAATATGAATCGTGATTCTTTTATTAAAATGAAACCAACTGAGGAGGAATGGGAGAAATCAGCAGCAATGTGTGAAAAAGAAGGTGATGTTAAAATAGTGAGACCGAGTTTCTGGCGAAGATTTGCAGATCTAATGGATATTGATTTATTAAAAGATCCTCGATTTTTAAATTTGTTATTTGGATTATCAAGTTTTTATGTTGCAGAAATGAATTTTAAGATGGTAACTCCATTCTTCTTTGATAATTTAGGATATGATAAAGCGGCCGTCGCATATTGCTTATCAATTACAGCAATTACCGATATTGCAGCAAGAGTTGTTTTCCCGCCAATATATGATAGAATAAATATTAAAAAACGAACAGTATTTTTGATTTCAATAGTATTTGTAGCAATTACTAGATCAAGTAAGCTTTAATCATTTTATAAAAACTTAATTAATTATCATTTTATGTCCAATTACAATCAATATTAAATATAGATAACATAATTTTTTTATTATGTACAAATGCACTTCAATATTAAAATTAAATATATATATTTTTTTGATATCTTTTTCTTGGATTTTTATATTCGCCTTTAAACTTTGTCATTTTTAACTATAAAAATATATATTTTTTTCCATCTTTTTAATTTGGAGGCAATCTTTTTCATTTTTTATCAACGCAGTTTAAATAATTCGTTCATGCGCAAATTATTTGCTGATACCAAACTTTCGATACGTAATGAATGTTCAAGTTAGAAAATAACACCAATATATCGAAAAATGTCTTAATTTTGTTAGATTAATTTATTCATGCACATCAAATTTCTTGAATAAATCAACTTTTTTATTTTCAGTTATGGCCGAACAAACAGAATGGAATCAATTAATGATATGGCTTTCAATTTGTGGTTTTTTTAGAGGATCAGCGTTAAGTAATTTCACATTAACAGTTAGTGAATTTTGTAGTTTGGAGAAATTACCATCAGCTTTTGGTTGGCATCTAGTTGGTAAAGCGGTATTTGTAGTATGTTTTGGCCCTCTTATTGGTAAGTAGTAGTTTTTAAAATAATATTTATATTTTAATGTTAGATTGTGAAAACTAAATTTAAGGTCTACTTAATAATTTTTTTCTTTTTAGGTGCAATTCGTGATTGGACTCAAAGTTTTCCAATATGCATTCATGCACAAAGTTTTTTCATTTTCTTGTGTGCTCTAGCATGGATTATTGAATATGGGTATGACTATTGCCGTAATAGGAAGAAAATTCAAAATACCTCTAAAGATATTGTGCCAACAATTTCAAAATAATAATAATAGATCTAGTAAATTAAGTATAAGCCAAAAAGATATGTGACTCACAATAAATCTAAGTACCTAGAGTTTACTATAAAAAAAAATCAAAGTATATTATATTTAGTAAGAAAAAAATAATTTAAAAAAAAACACTAAAATTTTTAATTAACTTATATGTTAATTTTAAATTTATTTAGTTTTCAAAACATACAAAACCAACATTTATATTCTGTTCATTAATAAGTACAATAGTATAGTCCCTTAAACAATTCGTCTAAAAAAAATTAGTCCAATTACAATTAACTATTATAAGTTATAATTTTTACCCAATTAAAATGTGTGTGATCGATTCACTGTGACTTAAAGTTATTATAGATCAAAATATACTTAAATACATTTTCAGGATTTCCAAGGCGTAAATTTATTTTTCGGAATCCTAACGTTATTTCAGACATATTCAGATTATATTATAATCGATTGAAATAAAAGTTTCTCGACATTTAAATTAAATTAAATTAATTTGAATGTTCAAAATTTTATATTGAATACCGTATATATAATAAACAGTCAAATATCATAATGGCAAAATTTAGATTACTAAAGTATTTAATATTGAAAACAAAGCGGTATATCAAGATTCGGGATTAGAAAAAATAATCTTAATAAATTAAGTATAATTATATCTTAATATTTTTAAATTAATGAAAAACAATATATTGTGATAAAAATCAAACATATTTATAAAATGTTACACCTATATAATGTATGATATAAGAATAATATAACAAATTTTTAATTTTAAGGTAATCGTTATAAATTATTTAAAAACAAAAAAAAATTGCAACTATACCACAGTACAGTACAGAACTAATAGACTAGAATTTTTGAAGTTAATTATAAATATCAATATTTTTTAATGAAATATTTTAAATTTAAACAAAACGAGAATAGAAAAATTTATACTTAAAATTAGAATTAAAATGTTTATTAGATTTTTGAAAATTTTAAAATTAATATTGTAATTGAAATTCTGACGTTTGTACCTTTAGAACAATTTATCAATGAAAAAATATTTTTAATAAAAATTGTTTTGTTGTATTTAGAAAAAAAGTTATAGAACAAGTTAGTACTAGTAGAATTAATTAGAACGCCAATAACTGAAGTGACCTTTAAAGAGTGCTCTGATTCGATTTCCAAAACGAATTTCATAATATTGTTTTATTAAGGAAATCGTTGCTAAATATTCATCCAATTAAATATTTCCATCACCCATTTGGTAAAAATTTTGGTAATTTCATTTTATTTATTGGTTACATGTAAGGTTGTTGCGGAACTTTTTTGAAATAAATTTCTAGGTTCTATCTAACACGGTCTGAAAAAATTGTTTTTGTTTGACTTTCTACAATTATGACTAGTTTTCAGTTTATCTTCTAACTATATTGGTTTATATGATTTTTCTGAAAACTGTCATTTATTTTATATATATTTTTAAAAATACAATAATTTGTGAAAAAAATTGTGAAAAAAGAGTTTTGTTTGAGCATTTGCAAAAGTTAGAATTAAATTAAATTGCCAATCAAATATTCGTATTAAATTTTTAATATTTCCACAATAATAATAATTTCAATATAAAATTTTTAATCTATCTGTCTAAGGTTCGAAAATAACAATAGTATCCGGTGCGAAGAGTAGCAACAATCAAATAATAAAGTGATGACATAAATTGTGATGCAAAGACAATAGACAATTAGTAGTTCCATTTTTTATTCACGGGATTTGACATGCTTTACCGAAAATAAAAGAAGAAAACCCACTATTATTAATGAATACAAAACTTCTTGATAGATTATCGTCGCTATTTTTTTTTAATATACATATAAACTGACATATAAAAGAAAAATTTTTAAAAGTCACAATGTTGTCGAATATTAACAATATAAATTATAACTGAGCCTGAATATAAACATTTTTTCTTCTGATGAGCACTATTTTCCACTGTGTCAACCTTAAAACATACAAATATATTCATCATATTGTTTGAAGTAAAAAATTTCGTTCATACTTAATTAATTTTAAATGAGAAACAAATCCTACCAAACTGAAGTAAATTCGATAATAATAATAGTATTTTAATTAAGAATATATTATTTAAGTGAAACAAAAAAAAATATTTATACTACTTAAAAATATATATTGAAAATGGATTTTTATTATTATAATGTATATTGTATGTGAATAGTTAGTTAAAAAAAAAAAAACAAAATTAGCTACTTAAAAACAATTTTTTTTTTATCTAAATTCTATATTTAGAAAAAACCTACCTAACTATTAATGTGTATAAACCTAAATACTTATGTACGCAATGTACTTATTATTTGAAAAAAAAAAAATCTGAGCCTGTTATAGGAACAAATTTATTAAAGCAAAAAATAAATAAAAACTTAAAAATTAAATTAAATTAAACTATTAAAGTAACAAAAAAAAAAAATACTTAAAAAAAAGTATTAACTATATATGAACTTAGAAAAAAAATATATATATAATTAAAATAAAAAATTATTTTCAAATTTGATTCTTGTTTTCTTTTAGGTTTTGCAGGTTGTCATTAATTTGAATCCTTAAAAAATCCTTATTTCAACCCCAAGACTTGTGTTTGAACCTCAATTGTTGAGACTGGCCAAAACAAGAATTTTAAAAAAGAAATTATGGAATTTCTCTTTTTTATTTTCATTATAAAGTGAAAAACAATTATAATATTGCATTATGCAATGAAACCTCTCAATTGGGCATTCATCAAAAAAAAGATATTACTTCAGAGTTCACTTCTAAAAAGAAAATTATTTTGCAAATCTGTAACTAAATTTGAATTGCACTTAATTATACTAAAAAAGATAACATCAACTCCTTTCAACTCTTTACAGTTGGGCAAAATAAATTGTTGAACACTTGAATAAAGAATTAGTTCTGAAGATTTTAGTTCAATTCTTATGACAATATTTAACTATTTTTATATGATTTTCAGTTTGTTTGTGAAAAATTTTCCAATCACATGTAATTTCTAATTCTGAAACGCATACCTTTACTTTCTTATTTTCTTCACATTAGTAAATGTTTCCTTCTTTTAGTGTAAGAAAAAAGTATATATACTTAACATATCAAAGAGCAACTCTCATATTTTAAAAAAATTTAATAAATATAATTAAAAAAATATAAGATGTGTTGGTATCAATTAAAAATGAACACTACTTTTTCTACTTAGTTCATGCAAAAAATGGATATAAAGTTTTAAAGGAAATTAATTCTAAAAATATTGATGACCGAGGCGACGTTAGATTACAAAAGTAAAATTAGAATTCTATACCTAAATAAAATAACTGATTCCATTAATAGCAACATGAAATTTATTAACTTATTTTATATTCAGCAACATTTTTAAATATCATATAATAATTTATAGTAGTAAAGCAAAACACAACAGTTTTAAAATTAAAACGTAAATTTTTTAAAATAATTTTTTTCTTTCTAAAAATTGTTAGTGGTAGCCATATAATTTTTATTCGTATTTTTTATATTTCCTAAGCATTTTGGTTGAGTGAGTGAGTGTAGATAAAATAAAAATCTATATAAAAGAACTGTAAAGGCGCATTTAAGAAAGAAATTTAAAAATTTTTAATTTTTTTTCAAGAATTTATAAAGAAATATGAAGAATTTAAAATACATATATAAATTTAAGAAACATATAATTATGTATACAATATACCTTTACCTTGTTAATTTTAGAATTTTTTAAAAATTATTCTAATTTCCATGATTTTTTTTTTTATAAAAAAGTACAATCAAAGAGAAGTATACTATATTTCTCTGTGGCACAATTTAAAATATAAACTAAAGTTATACATTTAAAACAAATTTTTTATAGCACATGTTTATTAGCTGCTGTAAATTGTTGAAATTGAACGCATTGTTATTGTATTAAAAAAATTTCATACGAACACCAAGGCAACAAATTTGTATATATTGAATTGAAAATTATTACAACCAGTGCATCAATCCTCGAAACTTTCGAACTTGCTGGTTCTTCTGTACCATTAGAATTTTATTATTAAAATTTTCTAGTGAGCCAATGTAGATTTGTTTTAATTTTTCATTCAAAAGCCAATTTTCTAAACAGTCAATAATACGACATTGAAAATTACTTGATAGTTATTATGAAAAATAAATAAATATAAAAAACACTTTCATTCAAATCGTAATTGCGATTATTATGTCTTAAAGAATATTACATATTTTATTTATAATACATATTTCTATTCTGTTAAATGAATCATTTACGAATGAGTGTAATTTTCTTTTTGTTTTCTTCTTTCAATTTTTTTAATATAAATTTCCTATTTTTGTAATAATTTTGAATAAAGAATTTTCTTCTTTCTATATAAATTTGACATACAAAGACTCACACTGAGCAAAATGCATTATATTATTTTATAATTTGAATTTAATGTAGGTATTATATATTACGCTTGCTGGTAAAATATTGGCTGCGATGGTGGCGACAATTTTGTTTTTTTTTTTTTCGTTTATTAATATTAGGACGTATGCTTAGAAAACTATTGAGTAGATATTAATGTAAAATTTGATGCAAGTATTATGTCAAGCATATGCATATTATAGCCCCAACAAACCAAAAATACTATGAAATAAAAATAGTTGAATAATTTAGGAATGTAGAATTCTGACGTTTCAAAATTTTGATCACCACCAACTTACCTTCTTTTAAAAAAAAGTTATAACACATTGAAGAAAAATATTATTACGTACTGAACTCAAACACAAAAACTAGTTCATTGAAGTCGTATATTTATCAAAATTTATTAAAGTGTAAAAATATAAAATGTGTTTATTATTATTTTTTTTATAATATATAAATATACGCAAAACACAATGATATTTTTTATCAAAAAAAAAAAATATTATTTTGTTTGTTATTAAATTAGCTCTTTGACAAAAGATCTCCTCAGAAATGTGTGTACTTGAGAATTTTGAAAATAAAATAAATTAATTTTCCTTAATAATCTACTACAAAATATGATCAGAGGAGATGATGCGGGGTAGACAGACAATATAAGATTTTGCTATTATGCAGCAGTATACATTTACAATTCATGGGTTTCGAACCAAACTATATGCATCTTCTTATTTCTTGTGGTTTTCGTATTTTGAAAGTTAATTGGTCACCATTCAATGGGTAGATTTGTGAAAAAAAATTGAGAAACGCGAGTACAGATCGAACTTTAGATAGAAATTATAAAGGTATAGTGTAAAAAAATTAGAAATACTCACCTGAAATATAACCAATAATGTAAAACTTTATGGAAGGGCTTTTGGAGAAACTATATTCCCTTTATAAAAAGTTTTTAGATTGGTGTTTAATCACAATGAATTCTTCGAAGTAATTTGGCGTAAAACACTGCTATTTCCGATCGTAAGTACTTGGTGCTTAATACTACCACTTAATTAATTTTAATAAAATATCAAAAATTATGTGAATGAATGAAATACTTATATGAATTTAATATGTAATAATAATATAATCTTTAATGTAAGTAACTTTTTTAGATTATAATTTATAGCTATTCTGCAAAAAAAAAAAAGTTAAAAAATGCTAGCATACTTGGAAATACTTACTTTTTAAACTTATTTTTCAAGCTTTTAATTAGTAATTTATTTACTCTTAACTATACTTATGTTAAGCAAACATAAAAAAATAATAAAGAAATGGAGAAAGAAATTCTAGATTTAAATATAGGATTTCGTATCGATTTTTATATTAATTTTATTTTATAATTGCAATTGGCCTAAAGTGCATAGCCAATTCATTGAATTTCCACAAAATTGGAACTAGTTTGTTTGAAATAATTAATTTCATAGAAATTTGATTGCGTTGTACATTAAGGCGGAAGTTATGACAAAATGCCTTTACTACCTCTCCACAAAATAATTTTTGTTGTTTTTTTTTTTAACTATATTTAACAACTTATTATTATTTGAGAAATTTCATAGATAGTTTTTGTATTTTTTTTTTTATTTTAATATTTTTACTCACCGATTATATATTTTTTTTAATATATTCATAAGATTGCTAGTTATTCTCAAATAAATTCTTTTATTATTTTTTAAAAAAATGTTCTTTGGTTCTTCGTTTGGTTTTTTTTTAAGATCAGGTTAAAAAGTCAACGGGTATTTCCCGGATAAAAAAACAAATTTAAATTGTCATACTAACTAATATTTTAAATATATTTCGTCATTATTTTAATAATTATAAAAGTATCAAGTTTCAACAACCTATCGAAAAATTTCTTAAAAAATAACATTTATAAGTGTCACAATTTTTACACATCGGATACAGTAGGTTTAAAATAGAAATTTTTATAACCGAATGAATAAACCTTTTTCGAATTTACTATTTATAAAACCCAGTTTTTTATTGCATCAAAAATATCTCTATAATCAGTAAACAAAATATTGAAATTTATATAAGAAATATTAAACTTGAATGAACCGTACAACCAAACTGTTCAATTAATTTTTATTTCATTGTCACAGGAACATAAAAAAATAATTGTCCAAACGACAAAGAATAATAATGCGAATTTATTTCGATTTTAAGAATAATTCATAATACTTATGAATGAAGTTTTCATAAGTACCTACATAAATATATACATATGAACAAAATATATAAAATTGTTTTCATTTCTGATTTGTTTTCAATAGTAAAACACGCGTTAATTTTGAGAGAGCTTCTTCAAAAACATATTTTGTTATTTTTTTTTAAATTAAATCACAAATAAACTATTTAAAAAAAAAAACTTTTAATTAATGTTATTAAACTAAATTTAATTATTAATAAAAAAAAAAGAAAAATCTGAATAATTTTTCAATATTCGATGTTTAATCAAGAGAAATAAATTTTTTTTTTGACATTTAAGTTTACAAAAATTGTGAATATAAATAACAGAGAACAGAAAATATAAAATAAATAAAAATAAAAGTACATAATTGAAAAAAAAGAACTATTTTATTTTTAAATCAATGCAAGATAAATTTAAAAAGTAAGTTATTTAATTTTATTATTTTAAAATTAAAAAAAATATGGTGCTTATGTTTTTAAAAATTCAAGAATAAGAAGAATTTGAAAATATTATATTAATATTAAATAAAAAGATATAACAAATATTATTTTGATGCTTTTAGATACATTTATGTCTTAATGCTATATTATTTTGTTGCTACTTTGAAGGGTAGAACTATTGCTTTCATGTTAACTTTATTTTTTATCAAATTTCAACAATTTTTACTTTTTTTTATCTTATATAGGTAATCTCTTTATTTAATATTTCCAGACATTTTAAGGTTATTTTTGTTTTCTAAAGAAAACAAAGTAAAACCTTGGTATATGTTCAATTTCAGTTTATCCACATATACTAAAATATATATAAGTATGTTTATAATTTTAATTTTATAATATATTCTGAGTTTTGATTCTGGAAAATTTGGAATTTTAAAATATTATTGTTATTTTTATTTTTATTTTTTTCAATATAAACATCATACACCTAATATGTTTTTAATAATAAATTGCTATTGATGTGGAATCCCAGAAGAAATGAATTTTTTCTTAGATTTAAATAAAAATTAATTATGGGTTATTTTCTTTCTTATCTTTCTGTAAAAAAAAAAATTCTATAAAGTTTAAAAATAAAATAAACATAAATATTTTTCTGAAAGTTTTCTATTGTTATTATATGATCTTCGGAAATGTGTGAGCGAGTGTGTTCAATATTTATGTATAATTCCAAGTGAATTTATATATAATTAAATATATAATTCCAAGCATTTGATAATTATGATGCTGATGTGATATTTAGTCCTAGGCTCTTCGGTGATGGAATTTCATTTTCTTAATATAACTTGGAAACAAATATTTTTAGTACGTTTTCCATCAAAAATTAAAAAACAGACTATGTATATGTTTTCATTATCTATCTGTCATACACTAAAATACTTATATATATTAAACAAATTATGGCTCATTTCATTTTGCCTAATAGAGATTCTTCGAGTCCAAACTCCGGATTTAAAATTTCTCAATTTTCAAATAGTATGTGAGGTACATAGATGCCGATTAGAAGAGCTTTCAAAAATGTTTATTTTTTGTTTGTTTATTTTAATAAAGTTTTTACAATAATCAATTTTTCTGCGGCTATCGAATCATTTTTTAATACTGCCCGACCAGTCTCTTAACTACGAAAAGCTTGGTTTGAAAAAAAAAAAAAACAAAATAAAAAAAATTGGAAAAATAAAAAATATATCAAAAAAACAAATAGTGTGTTCGAATTTAAAGAAAAATATTTCTTATTCTAATTTTTTATTTTTTAATATAAAGCAATAAAAAATAAATAAATTTAATATGCGCAAAATTTATTTGAATTAATCAACAACAATAACAAAATGAATTAAATTTTTCTAATAGATAACATAAAAAAAAAAGTTTTATTTATATATATATATATTTATTATTAGTTATAAATACTCGTAGTCGTATTCGTATCATAGTAGAGTAGCTATTTTAAAAAAGAAATAAATAAATAAATAAAAATGTCCACTTCATTATTTCTTTTTAATTCACGATGAAGCGAATTTTTTGTAATACGTAATATTTTGACAACTACAATCAATTCATTGATTATATATTTTTTTTTCAGTTTTTTAAAACAACAATTATGTATAAATTTTATTATGTATTTCTTAAAATGTTAATGTTGGTTGTAAATTATATAATCAATTTTATATCAAATGTTGCAACTAAATAATATAAATTCTGTCCCAATCAAAAAAAAAAATTCTTAATAATATACATACTTTGAATTGTTATTTTGTATATTATTATATTATTTTAATGTTATAAAAAAAAAATTTAGTAAAATTGAAATTCCATAGAATATTAATATATTATATAATTAAGCTATATGTATAAATAAATAAATTGTAGATTAATATATTCTATTAATTAATAGGATTATAAAAAACTTATCGATAGCCTGAGTAAATTTTGTCAATTAAAAATAATTTTAAATATAAATATTTATTTATAATTATAGATTTTTTTTATATTGATACGCTTTTATGTATAATATCGGGATTATGTATTTAATATCCAGATTATGAATATTATAATTTTAATTTAATAATGTCAAAAGTATACCATTACCTTTTAAGAAGAATTCAAGTATATTACTAGACATATTCTATAATTTGGACAATACTACTTCACCACGATTATCGAAAAACTTACTATACATATAACACATAATAAAGGTAGTCTAGATAAAAATGTGAAAATAATTATAAAAAAATTCACCTGTCTAATCTATTAAAATTTTTTTTTAGTTAAATGAAAATAAATCGATTGATTCACCAGCAAGCTTTATTTTTAACAACTAGATTTTTTTTATGTAGACGAGGCATTTCAAACTTCAAATTCCAGCTGCACCAAATATTATGAATAAAATTTTGGATAAGCGACTGGCCACAACTTACAAAACCAGAACATTTTTAAATTTCAACAAATTTATTACTCATATTCCTATTTTTTCCTGATATTTTGATAACTTTTATTTTTTTTAATTACTTAGAATTTTTTTTTTTTGCATTCTTAATTTCGTTAATGAATTTGCGAGTTTTTCGCTTAGATTTAGGTATTTATAAAATTCAAGTACCTACACCTACTTCTTCTGTACAATTTTGTTTCATATTTGTATCACACTTAAATTCCAATCATTTTTATTTTCTATTTTAATTAAAAAATGTTCAAATTTAAATCTTGAAATTCAATCTTGAAAGAATTTATTTTATTGTCATTCCATTTGTATTAATTTCCTTATGGGTCGGAACTAGATATTAGGTAATAGTGGGGAATAGAATTATAGTTTGGTTAAACTCGACGTGACGCACGCGACGGACGCGACGCAAATGACGTAAGAAATATTAAATGTTAATGACGCTAACGTAAAATTATATGGTCATTAACGTCGTTAACGTTTGCGTCGCGTCCGTCGCGTCGAGTTTGCCCAGGCGGTTAAGATAAAAATACATCGTGGGACTACCCTTATACAAAAAGAATTAATTAAAAAGATTATCCATGATCTACATTATGACAAATTTGGTATTTTTGGGGACTGAGCTTAAAATTTGAAATTAATAAAAAAAATTAATTATTAATATTAAAAATTTTGGGATATTTAAAAACTAAAGAAGTTTTTAGAAAAAATAATAATAAAAACAATAATATTTCAAGTAATTTTCATATCTTACACAAAAGTTGTGGTCCAATAAACTCTAACCTAAATTTAAAATACAACAAAAATTATTTGATTTTTATTTTATTTAATTTTTTTTTTTTTTATTTTTGTTTTCTATATTATACGAAAATATATAAAATTATTTTTTTTTCTTTATATTTTTATCTAAAATTACAACTGCGTGAAGCTAAAATAAAATACATTGTATTATTTATTTTTTTTTTATTAATTTTTATTTTGCGTAAGATGGTTCTATACAGTAAGATACGAAACAATTCTTAAAACAAAAAAAAAATAAAACACAAATTTCCATTATTTAAATCTAAAATAAAAATAAAAATAAAATCCTCGAAAAAAATAAATTTATATATATAATTAATTAAATATAACATTTTTTTTTTGTTGTCTCCGATTTTATTTTTTCTATTAAATTTTCTTATTTTTTTTTTCCAATGTAGCGCGCATCTCAACCTGATTTTTATTTCTTAAAAAATATATTTTTTTTTTCTTATAAGATTTGTTTATGCAATCTAATTTTGTTATTTTTACAAAATGAAAGTAAAATGAAAAATTCAAATATAATATAATTTTATTTTAGAGTGAAATTCCAATCGTAACATCAGAAAAAAAGATATATTCATAGACTACAAAATTGTTGTAGTAAACTGAAAAGTTACACGAACGATGAATTCGAATTGACGCCATTTATTTAAAAAAAAAAAATTGGTCTTGGAAAACCGCAATGGAAAGAGTCAAAAAAAAAAAACTGATTTTTCAAAATCTTTTTTAAATATTTAATTTTCAGCCCGTTTTCCAACAAAAATTAAAATTTCTGTCTGCCCGTCTGTCTGTTATTAAACTACTCGAGCGATTTCGATCCTTTAAATGACAAAATGTGCGCAATCTTGTTCACTTTCAAGGTCAACGGAGTTATAAGCCCACAACCGTCGAAGGGTTTAAATTATTTTCATATAAAATTTAAATTATTTTAAATTTTGAAATGGATTCTAATGAAAATTTGTATACAAAAGTAGATTGATATCGATAAAAGAAAACTAAAAAACATGGAAAGATTCCGATTGTGTTCAAGGACTTGAACTGGGGGGTTAAAATTGGTGATTGAATTGGAAACATAAACTAAAAGATTAGATCCGATAATGATTAAGGATTCGACTGGCGTGCTGAGAGTGGATTTCGATAAAAAAAATAAAATAAATAGGTATTTCGAAAATATTTTGAATCCAAATGTTAAAAACGGGCTCAGCACTTCATTCATGATATTTTTCTATTAGGGAATCATATGGTTATTTAGCTCAGTATTAAAAACAAAGATATAATTTGATATTCCGAAACAATTTTTTTAAATATTTAAAATTTTAGTTGTTTAATTATACTTTTTTAATAGTAATAATAACATTAAAATTATATTAGAATGAATAATGTGGCCATAATATGTACTTCGATCCGATTCTATTTTCTGAATTTCCTTTTCTTTCATTAATAAATTTATATAATGTACATTAATGATCGTTTCTTTACATAAGTGAACATAATGTATTATATTAGATGAAATTTAATGAATAATAATAAGATTATTTTTGAAAATAATGAAAAATTATCTGCATTTATTTTATTTATTTATATATAATAGAACAATTTTTATTTATATGTATATCCTGTCAGTCACTGAATTTGTATATATTTATAGATGAATTCTAAAATTGTTAAATTTTGAAAAAATTCAGTCCTAAACCGGGAACCCTAATTTTGTTACTAATTAACAGGCCACTACAAACTCAAATGTACCCCGTTTAGATCTCCGGCGACAACGAAAATTTTAAGTGTGATGAAAATGGTTGTTTGAAACATTTGAAAAATATTTCATTTATAAAAAAGTAAAAAATATATAAAATAGCAAAAATATATAGAATTTCATTCAACACTTTTCGTTTTTACTTTCATCGGAGGTCTATAGCGATCTTAAATCTTAGAAATTTATAAAATTTATGAAAAATGTTTAAAAAAAATTCTGGCTGGATCACTTAGTATACTAAATAGCTTTAGGTAACTTTTTCTTTTTTTACTTTTATTTATTTTTTACTTTTATTTATTTATTTATCCTATACCGCAGGAGAATTTTTCACGCAACCTCATTTTTAGAACCTATTTTAGGATTTTTAGAATCAAATTTGAAAAAAGTACGCAGCACTCTTTTTCGGGACTTCTTTTAACTTTAAAAATTTATTTGAATTATAAAAATCGGTTTATTTATAAGGGAGGCAGAACATTTCTTCGCATTATTTCACTCTAGTGGCCTCTAAATAACTTAATAAAACCATCATAAATTTTGTGTAATTATTTTATATTGCAAAACGAGAAACTTACAATATTTTTCTTGTCGAAATTAAAAAATCAAAGGTAGAATCACAGCTAGAATGAGTACGTTTAAAGTGTTTGTTCCAACTCGCTGTATTCAGAGAATATATTGTATTAGTCCATTATAAATCTGTGCGGCGTCAAGATATCATATAGCCTGATATTTGTTCAGCTTTTAAGCGTATATATAAATGTAAATTATATTATCTTTAATAAAATAATAAATACTATATGTATGTATACATTTAAAAACTGTTTTTTTTTTTCTTTTTTTAAATATATGTATTAAATTTATATTGGAACAAACTGTGGTTATACATAGTTTTTTTTTATATGTACGTACGAACGTACATTATCTAACTAGAATGTAGATATCATTTTAGTCGTTTGTGTTTTGCTTTTTTTTTGTCTTAAAAATGCTATTTTAAACTGCGTCGTCGTCTAATTCACGTGGTCATGACTCTTTGGACTTTTGTTTATTTTTATATATTTAATTACTTAAAATAAAAAAATTAATTTTTTTTTTGAATATAAATTAGTATTAGTTAAAAATGATATCTCTGTGAGTATATATTTGAGGTAAACAGAATTTTTTAAATTTATATAGAAAAAAAAAAATATTTCTAGTTTTGTTATTTCAATCAAATATGAAAATTTATTTAATATGTGTTAAAAAATAAAAGAAAAAGATTAAAAATGTACATGTATAATTAATTTATTTAATAAAAAAAAAATATATATTTTGTTTTAACTTTTAAATATAAATATTCGTCTATTTACATGCGTATATGTATGTAAACTTTTATAGTTTTTTTAATTCACTCTTTTTTTTTTTTATTTGTTTTTAGTAATTATAAAGCATTTCCATATTATGGGATTTTGTAAATTTTATTAATATATAAATTGGGTCTTTTGTAATACCCTAGACAGCTAAATAGTAACTTTAAAAGAGCACATTATTAATTCAATATCCCAAAACGTAACTTATTATTAACAATATTTAAGTGAATAATGACAAACTAAACAAATCAAAGAATATAAAATTGTCAAAATATTGCTTTGATTGCTATCCAGAATTTCCAAAGACAGTGACATATTTCTAAAATTATTTTCTAATATAATGCAACAATGATCAAATTTTTGCATTCTATCGAATTACCCCATGTAATTCAAGATACCTAAAAGATTAAATACCTTCATTTGAAATAAAGAAACAAAAAAATGATTGATCAATCATAATAATGTGTTGATAAAACAATAGACTGATTTTTATTTTATTTTTATTTTAACTTTTAATATACGATACGGTAAGAAAATAGATCGTAGGTATATATAAAAATTAAAATGGCAATTGTTTTCCATAATATTTATATTTGTACCTACATTTCATAAAAAAAATAATTAAAACTTGTCATTAGGGAAAAAATAAATAACTTACCGCGGTTTCAATTTTTTTTCATTATTATAGAGGTAGAATGAATAAGGTCGCAAAATTGCAACTGCAAAGGTTACGCTCATTTTACTAAATTTTTATCAGAATCGTGTTTTTTGAATTTCTTTCAGTACTTGATGTTCAGGAATTGCAGTACTCACCGTACAAATTAAAAGCATTATTATTATTTTTTTTTTTTTTGAATTTGCCTATTTAGTTTCTATGAGAAAATATTGCAATTATGTTAAAAAAAAAAAATAAACATTTTTTTATTTAATAGATAGCACAAACAGATACAATTTTCCTTGATCTTTTTTTAGAAAAGTGTTAATTTTTGAAGCAATCAATATTTGTATCTCTAACTTTATTTTAATAAGATTTCAATTTTGTTGCAAATATTTTTTTTGTTATTCTATGTACATAATAATATGTATATATACTTCTTACTTAAATAATGAAATTATTGGATCACAGTGAGATCTACGTAAGATCTCTTTAATATCCGTGCAGAAAAATTACATTTTATGATAAGAATTATATATTATGTAGGTATATTAGACATGTATAAAATTTCAAAATTTAAAAAGCTAAATTTATAACGAACTCCAGCTTAAGGAGGATGTGAATGATAAAGTTTATAACTTAGTATAATTGAGTCGAATATTAATCCAACTTGGTTTCAGAATTAATAATTTTTTTGATTAAATATATATACGTCGGTATAATTTATTTTGCGTTAAATCTAAAAAAACATTTAATAATATTATCCTTTCAAAAAATACATTTATCCAATATGCCATAAGTTATTTTTTTGAAATTTTTCATTGTTGTCTATGCATCATATAGAATAGACAGTAATATTTAAGTACTAACCACAGACTAATAGAACCCTTAACACACTGCCAAAAATGAATATTTTTCGTGCCCACAAAAATTACAACAAAATGCATAAAAACTGGCTCCTTTTTCATAATATGATATGTGTGTACTATATAAAATAAAGTTCTTCTTATTATTATTGTATGCTTTTTTAATACACATTTTATTAAGTAAAAAAAAAAAACAAATCACCACATTTAACAAAATGTTTATGTATTTCTTTGGAGCTAAATTTAAATAGACGATTATTTTATTATGTTTTTTTCAATGTGTAGAACAGAGGTGGTCAACCCAAATGATCTTGCGGGCCATTTTTAAAATGCTTCATAACTCCGCGGGCCACATATAAAATTATATATCCCCTTCCCCATATTAGATGTCTTTTCCCATTATTTTGTATACCAACTTTTTTTTTTTGCCCTAAATTACAGTTTTTCTCATTACAGTTTTTAATTAAACTCGTGAATAAAACAAGCAATATCTGCCATATATATTCACAAGAATATTTTTTTAATATCAAAGTTAATTTTTTCTCATAATTTCTACAGGATGCACAAATAATACATTGGTTTTAACTACTTTGGCCATTATAAAATAATCTACTACTATTTGTTAAGAAAATGTTAAGAAAATTTGTTATTATAGTCTAAGAGCTCGCAACGTTTTTGGCACGTGATTTTAGCAAGGCTCATTTTTTAAAATATTGTTAAATGCTACGGTGCAGGACCCATAAGGGTAGTCTGGCTGTCAGATGACGTTGCGTTTACCCGTGGGAGCAGATCCAGGTAGGTCAAAGAAAAAATGCAAAATTACGTGATAATAGCACGATTTCTAGTTATGTCACTTGTTTGTGCTTATTATATGAAATGTTAATGCATCATTGCCAGACGGCTTCGGAGTTGTTAAGACCGTGCCAGACCTTGATTTATAACAAAAAAAAACTTCAATTTCACGTCATTTTAGCAAGGCTGAAATTTTTATATGTTATAGATTGGATCTTATATATACTACATCCAATTTGCCAGACGGAAATACCGTTGCTAAATGGATGCCAGACCTATGTCATTTAAAAGTAATTTGTTTTTTTCATGTAATTTTGCATTTTTTTTACCTACTTGGTTCTCCTCCCACGGGTAAACGCAACGTCGTCTGACAGCCAGACTACCTTTATGCGTCCTGCACCGTAGTATGGAACATTATATTAAAAAATGAGCCTTGCTAAAATCACGTGAATTCTTACGTTGCGAGCTCTTGGACTATTACAACGAGTTGTGTATACACAAAAACACATAGACACGAGTCAATACTTATATCACGAGACCGTTAGGTCGAGTGATATAATATTTACAAGTGGCTTTGTGTTTTTGTGTATATACACAACGAGCTGTTTAACAAATTTTATTAACATGTTTTGTAAACTGTTTTAATGTGCATGTGAGAGGTAGTTGCAATCAATACATTTGCAATGCAAAAAATAAACAAAAGTTCAAAATGAAGAAAGTAAATAAAATTTACTTAATTAAATAATTACATGTGTATTGACGCATATAATATACCATTTACCGAGCTAAATTTACGATTGTAAATACAACTTAAAGATCACATTAAGTATATTTTGTAAAGGTATGATGAATCTCGCTGGTGTAGAACATAGCTAATATATTAAAAAGAGTTTGGTTAAAACGGAAAAAAGCACACGCAAATTTAGTTTTAAATAAAAAACCGGAAACTTTGGTATTACATTTAAGCATTAAACTTTATGTAGCTTTATTAAAATGGAACTACATTATTATACTCAATAACCCGATAATAATCGATAATAATACAATTATTTGTATGTTAACAGGTCTGATCAATTTAAAACATTCGAAAATATTTAAAAAGACTTTTATTCCAGAATGAAATTTATAGAACTATTAAAAATGTTTTTTTGTTTTTTTTTTTTTTATTTCAAACAATCCAAATAATTTTAAAACCATAATATTATTTGTATAGAGTAAATAATAACAATCTGAAATTTGCGACATTCAAAATAAAATTTAAAAAAAAAATTTTTTTTTTTTTTTTACTTAGATAAAATTTATAAAATTGATATATTTAAGTATTATTATATAGTTTTATGAATTTTTAAATTTTTTTTTTTTTTTTTAGCAATAATATATAATGTTGTTCAGTTTTTTTTGTGTCTTTTTTTTAACACCAGTTTTCGATAATATTTGCAAATAAATTCTATATAAAATAAATAAATAAAATAGTCTTCTAACATTTAATAAAGTATATCTCGTTGAAACCTTGAGACTTTTCATAAAAAATAAGTGTGATTTTAATTAAATTTGAGATAAGTTTTTGAAGTAATCTTTTTAGCTGATTTAAAAAAAAAAAATAATACTTTTATATACATACATACATATATATAAAGAATTTTCAATAAAATGTATATAAAATGGTAATTTTGGTATCAACCAAAAAAAAAAAAAAAAAAAAAGTTTATTTAAACATTTTAACATCAGAAATCTGTCAAGATCCATTAAAAAAGAACCGTGAAAAATGAGGCTGAAAATTTGTTGTTATTTTTTTTTTAATTTAAATATAGCAGGTACAAGTTTTAAAGTAAAATAAATGTAACAAATCGTTAAAACAACTTTTATTTATATACTTAAAATTATTTAATTAATTCATTTAGCACCAAGAAAACTCATTAACATATTATTAGTTGGTGAATGTTAAAAATTCTACATGGGAGAAACGTTATTGTGTAAAAGAATATTAAACGATTAAACCTAAAGGACATTTTAGAATTCCAAAGGGTGGAAGGATTCGAACTTACCATTTTGTATTGTTGTTAAGTGTTCATTTAAAATTTTATATAAGTAACATACTTACATACAATTAAAATATTATTCGATTTTGCTGAATTTCATAATGATTTTTTGTTTGTGGACGCATTGGTACTACACACGTGTACGCATATATATAAAATATATGTAATTAGTTGTATTTGTATGTATGTATAAGAAAATTATTGTCAGATTGACAAATTATATGTTATTCAACAACAATAATTATTTTAAAAAAAACTTTATTACAACATTTTTACACCGTTTTCGATTAAAAATTAAAAAAAGGACTATATGTTTTCATTAAATCGTCCCGTGTTCAGAATCTGATTGTGACCGAGGTATCTTAAATCGAAATGCTGAAAACGGGATCCATACTTTATTTTTTATATACTGTACTGTACTGAACTGTACTGTATTGTACTGTACAAAATTGTTATATAGTTTGTTTATAGTTTATTTAGGTGTAAACCTACTATTAAGTCGTTTATTAAAAAACAATATTGTGCACATAGATATAATTGATACAATCAAATATATGTCATAAGCTTTTGAAGCCTTCATAAATCAATGATGTGGCCCATTTTTTTTTTTTTTTGTGTTGTTAGAAGAGAATATATATATATATATATTTTTTGTATATTTTGTATTTATTATTATTTTTTTTTTTTTATTTAATATTGAGTTTTTTTTTTGTTTTTGCTGTAATTAAACCAATATTTTTATAAATATACCTATATTTACATCGCAGAAAATGTGTATAACAGATACAAAATTCTAAGTTTATTGTTTAAATATACAAAACATTAACAACTCTAACAATATCTTTATTAACAAAAAAAAAAACAAAAAAATTGGCAATATCAATTAAAAAATAATAATAATAATTATAATATAAAAATCTTATTTTCATTTATTTTAAGTCTCTCTGCTAACCAATATTAACACAATAAAATTGAAGCAAAATTTTGCAATCTTAAAAATAAGAGCTTGACTTATTTTCTTTTTTCATGTATTATAAATTTGTTTTTTTTTTATCTTTTTATATGATATTTCATACATACACAACTTGATAATTGAATCTAAAATTAAAAACAAATTTTTTTTTTTTTTGTATTTTCTTTATTCATAAAAATAACAAACTGGAACTCATACAGTGAAAAAAATATGTATATATAAAAATAAAAAGCAAACTACATAATATGTATAAAAAAAAAACATATTATTTACTTATTCTCTCCTAATTTACCTAATTTATAATAACAAAAAAACGTTGAAAAAATATATGTGTAGGTATGTGAAACAAAAAAAAAAAAAAAATAAATAAAATTCTCACTAGTAAACAAAATTTTCATTTTCTTTTAATATATATATAATATTTTATTTTTATACGATAAAACAAAAAATAGTTTTGCATTTTTGTACACAAAAAAAAAAGATGTTTAGCCATCATCGATACAAATATTATGTACATAAATTTTTTTGTTTTTTTTTTTTTTTAATAGAGTCCGATACAGAAAATCTAGTTCAATATTATGAAAATATAAGAAACATTTTTTTTTTCCAAACAGAACTATGATTAAACAAACTATAAAAATAGGTATACTGTCAAAATCAGATGTATTATTAAAAATAAAAAACAAAATACTTCTTTGAGGGAGCCCCAAATTATATGAGTGGTGTAACTATTTTTTCGTCTTTAAAAGCAAAAAAAAAAAAATTATATCGAATTTTAACCATAGATAAGTTATAAGTTACAGATGTCCCACTCAAAAGAAACCATTTCAGCGCTTTGCGGTTGAAAGATAAACTAATTACTAAACGATTTTTTTTTTTTAGAAGCCAGTTTATTTTATTACTAATATTTTATTTTCCAGAAGCTGAAGTTGCTGTAAAATAATAAAAAAATTAAGAATGAAGATTAAAAGACTTTATAAAAAGTTTTTATTTTAAAAAGCCTTTTTTTTTAAGAATTAACAATATTATTTTCAATTTCCTTACATTATTATTTTTATTATATTATTTATTTATAATATATTTACTATTTATATTATTTTTAATCCAATATTAATTATTGTAATTTAAATGTTTTTATTGTTCCAAACGGTGTTGACATATGTCCAATATGTGATCCAACATCAAATTTTTTTTTTTAATTCATTTATTCAATGCAGTTGTTTTTAAATAAATTCAACTTAAATTCATTTAAAAAAAAAAAAATTTTCTTTTTTCAAGTGCCTGAAAAAAATAAACTAACTAATGACAAAAATGGCTGAACTGTTGGGCTGAAAATAAAATGAAACGCTAACAGAGAATAGCACCTTTTACTCGAAGTAAAAACATGTTCAGAAAGGTGACATAAATTTTGTTCTTAGTGAATAATGTAACATGTATACTGTTTATGCACAAGGATTAGAATAATTATGGCATTCAATTTTTGTACTGAATTGTATAAATATTATACACATTTAAATACCTAAATAAATCCTATTATTGCGCTGCTGTGGTGTTTTTTTTTTTTGTATATTCCAATTTATGGACATGTATATTTAATGTCATTTAATTTTTTTTATATTTTTTTATTTTAAATACTTGAAAAATTAGTTCTCAAAAAAAAAATAAAATGTGACACACAAAACAAGGCCGGTTATTTTATACTCAACCAACATGCTCATTGAATAAAAGAGATGACAGGACAAATTTTATTTTCTTTTCAGCAGTGTTGTATAATCTAGTTGCATATGAACGTAATGGGTTGAGACACAAAAAATATGTTGTAGTACAACTTTTTTTTTTTTTTTGTAACTTTGTTAAAAAATTGTTGAAAAAATTAAAAACGAAAATTAAATTTTAGAACATTAAATATATAGAATTTAATTGTAATACATAATACAAAACTATGAAAAATAAAATATATATATATATATACCTATATGTAAAAAAAAAATATATACAAGTCAATTGAAAAGCCCTGACTTAGCTCTTAACTTAACTAACTAATAACGACATAACTATTTTTATTAGGAAAAAGTGACAATTTGATTGAACAAGTTTAAAATATCATATTACCATTTTTTGTTTAATGATGATTATACATACATAATATAAATAAAAATTTTAATTAATTAGAGAAAAAATTACCCGTACAAAAATAATCAACGCAAAAAATTATTGGCATTTCACAATTAAATAAAAAAAATAAATAAATTTATTATTTTTTTTGTTATTTTTTTTTTTTTTATTTTTTTATTTAAGAATATACCTACTATCTCTGTCTGGAATATGTGTATAAATTAAACACACATAGAAAATAGCTAGCTATACACCTATATATAATATAACAAATCATAAATATTTTATCATAATAAAAAAAAATGTGGTTCTTCGAAAATCTGAGTATGGATTTTGTTAGAATAAATTCTAGTGAACTAACTATATAGAGGTAGCTTTAATAGCATTTTTTGAAGTATTCATGCATATTGTATCTTTGAGAATGGCCATAGAATCATATAGATTTAACTAATCATTTTAAATGCATTGTAGTATGCATGACGAACATTCGCAAGTAATATAATAATCGATGTATATGGTTCACTCAACTTTAGAATTATTTTCTAAATTTTAAAGTTTATTTTTTCTTATTACCATATAGAATTACTTACTTCGGACAATCAAAAAACAAAAAAAAAATTATTATCTAAAAAAATTTTTAACTTCGAAAGCACGTGGTCAAAAATTTGACTAGAAATAGAATAGAAAAAAAAATTAAATAAAATTATGAAAATTTATGAAAAAAAAAAAAAAACAAAAAATGCAACGATTGAAGTGTAAACTTCTTTAAGTACCTACATAAGATTAAAAAAAAAACCATAATGTTCACAGAAAAAAAAAATAAAAAGGCTTAATGTAAATTAATTCATGCATTTTTATATATTTTGTTATTGTGAAGCAAAAAAAATAACTAGAAATTTTTCCTCACTATCCCCTCAAAAAAAAAAAAAAAGTTTTGATAAATTAAAACAAAAATATATATATATTTATATAAATTTTATCAACACAAGTGTAATTTGTAAATAATATTTATACATACGTCGTCTCTAAAAATTGTTTTTTTTTTTATTATTTTTATTTATAAACTTTTCTCAACAAAAAAAACGAAAAAACAAAAACAAAAAATAAAAGCTTCAAGTGTATACTGAGAAAAGTATCTGAGCATTATTATTTTTTTTTTCACATAATATTTCCACATATGATGAGATTAAAAAAAAAAAAAATTGCTATACTCATTTTTTTTTTTCTTTATTCACGTTTTTGTTGTTTCGCATTAGTTATATTGTTGGAGAAAATTAGACAACAAAACAACAACAATTTAAATTTTTTTTTATTTTTTTTTTTTTAATTTTCGTTTACACATAATTTTTTGTTAGTTGATTAAAAATTTTCTGTTAATCATGACGTTTTCTGAAAAAATTAAAAAATAAAAATTAATTTAAAAAAAAAAAAAACAAAAAGTGACATTTAATTATTTAAAACAAAAGAAAAGAAATAAATAATTATATTAAAAAAAAAAATAATAAACAAAAACGAAATACAAAATTAATAAAAATAACAATAAATAAGAAACAAAAAAAAAAAAAAAAACAAAGAATAAAAAAATATTGGAAAAGAAATAATTTTTGTTGTTCTCATTTTTTAATTTTTTTTTTTTTCCTTTTTTTTTTTCGTTTTTTAATTAATTCTTAAGTCGGAAATTAAATACAAAATTAAAAAAAAAGGTAAATAATAATTTTTTTTATTAATTTTTTATAATCAAAAAAATAATAATAATAATGTTAGGTTTTCCCTTTTTTATTAATTTTTTGACAGTAGGTGAAAAAATCATTTTTTAGCATTTTTAAAAACAAAAAAATTGATGACGAAATATTCAGAATTTGATCTTGAAAAATAAATTTATTGTCACAAAAAAAAAAAATAATTACGAAAATAAATTTTAAAAAAATTATATACATATAATATTAATTTTGTGCTTTAAAAATACAAAAAAAACTTTTAATTATTAACTTCGGTTTCAATATTTTTGAAGTTTTTATTTTTTTATTTTTCATAAATTATTAAATTTTTTTCTTTTCAATTTGTTTTTTTTTATTTTATTTTTATATAAAGAAAAATATATATAAAACACATAAATGTATATAAATTTTTTTTTTTTGTATATAGTTATATTTGTTTTGGAATATAAATAAAAAAAAAATAATAATAATAAATTCTGAATATATTTTTTTTTATATACATATAGATATTTTGTATAGAGATAGAGAAAAGAAAGTTACGTGTTATTATATACTTTAATGCTTACTTTATAATGCCAAAACATAATAATTGGCCTTCTTCAACTAACAATAATGACAATTTAACGATTTTGAAAATTAAATTAAAATTAAATTTAGAATATTTTAAATCGATATTATTTTTGTTTGTATCGTTTTTATTTGGTTTGTATCGTTTTTATTTTTTTTGTATCGTTTTTATTTTAAAATGATGTTTTTAAATAATAAAAGTAAATTAAAAAAAAAAAAAAAGATTAAAATAGTCATGTGAAAAAAAAAATCTTAGATCTTCCATTTTAAAAATTTTTTTTTAAATTTTATCAGAGGATGTGGTGCTATTTTTTTCATTATTAATTTTAAAATACACAAAAAAATAGCTGAGAATTTTTGTTATCTTGCTCGAATTCAATTGACGGGATGTCTTGTTGTGTTTTTAAAATTTTTTTTCTTTATTCAAAAATTAAAATTAACTCAATTTAATTTATAATTTTAAATTTATTCCAATTGGATTTTAGAACAAATTAAAATTAATGCTTGTTTACAATTAATTACAAAGATATTAAATTTTTAAAGATACATTTTTTGAAGATACATTTTCAAAATCACACAAAAATTTTTTAACACATACTTACCTCTTTTTTGTTTGTATTTATATTTATGATTTTACACACATACATATAAGATTCTCATAAATTTTTTTTTGGTTCTATAATAAATATATATTTGAAGAAAAAAAAAAAAAGATTCTGAATTAATTTCGTTTACATGTGTATTAGAGATACTTCTTCATAAAAAAATATTCCATATGTTAAATTTCTGTAATTCGAGTCTGTATACTGATTTTTATTTTAATTTTTCAATTAGATAATTTTGTTTGAGGAAAAAAAAAGATATATAAATGTACATAAATGTATATATTTTTGTTGAAACTATGTCAAATATATTTGATTTCTTTTTTTTTTTTTATGACAGAACTGTCTCGGTATTCAACTATTTTATATTTTGAAGAAAGACTTATGGACATATTTAAAATTTTCAAAAATTAATTTATTTTGTCTCTTATGGATTAATAAATGAAAACTTTTTTGGATATAATTGGTACAATTAATTTCATAATAAAAAAATTTAAAATTATTTCAGAACAATATTTCTAAGAATTTAAAGAATAATTTTAATTAATATACTTAGTTATGTTATAAAAGCATTTTATAATCTAAAGTCATATTATAAGTATAAAAAAAAACACTATATGTTTACAAGTTATTATTTATGTAAGTTTTTGTATAATTTTAAACAATAACATAACTTTATTGTCCTATATTCATTTTTCTTCAAATTATTATTTCATTTTGATGAAAAGTTTTTTTTTTTTTTTTTTTAATTTTTACTTGTAATAAAAATAAACTTTTAATAATATTACATAAAATATAAAACCTGCCTCTTTTATGTACATATACATTATATTTTAATTAAACAACCTGATTTAAGTTCAAAAAAAAAATTATTATTTTTTTTTTTCTTCATTTCCATTTTAGTTGTGAATAATATTTCATTTATAATGTTGATTACTTATTTACAAAACCAAGCCTTAATCCTCATAGGGAAATTACTAAAAACCGATGTATTAATAAAGAAAAAAACAAAAAACACAACCAACTTGATGTCATTTATTTATTTTTATACATAAATAATTGAGTATAAAATATTAATTGTTCCTTAATTTTTTTGTTTTTTTTTGTTTATATAAAACATAAATATGTACATTGTACATATTTAATCTTACCTCTTTTATATACCTAATGTTGTGTATTTATAAAATAATACTATACTTTAAAAGAAATTATTAAAAAAAAAAAACAATTTTAATTGGTTTGTTGTAGCAAACACGGAAGAGTTATTAAAGGCCGATAAGAATTATTAAACTTGGTAATATCATAAATTAAATGTAATTTAATGTACTTAATTTATTTGATATAAATTGTCATAAATGTCAGTTATTTGTAAATTATCGATGGTTAAGTTCGAAATTAATCGAAAATTACTTCTATATAATTATTGAAATTATTCAAAACTATCGTAATTGTGGACCAAGTATATAAAAAACTATATTGCACATTGAATTGATTTTTGCAATTCTGCGCTGTTTTTGCAAACTTTTTTGTTTCAACGTACCCTCGTTATATTTGAAGTGTTAAAATTATTCCTATAAATAAAGAAAAAATATAAGTTTAAAAAAAATTTAAGATTTTGTTAAAAATATTTATAATGAATAATAATTTTATATAGAAACACATGCATTTTGTATAATATTATTATAACATTAGAATAATTTAAAGCACGAAGCCAATTATATACATTTTGATGTAAATCATTTCTGAAAACTGAATTTAATTTTAATTTCTAAGATATGAAACGTAAAAACAAAAAAAAAAAAATACAATTTATTTTAAGAAATTAATTAGAAATCAAATCTATTATGAAGAAAAAATATAAAACTTGTTTGACCGTCCTCCAATATTACAACATTTTATGCAAAACAACAATAATATAATTTTTAAATATCATTATCTTATAAAGAAACAGATAAAAATATTTTATTATTAATACGTGTGTATATCGATACTTATTGTATCGATACTTATTTTTATAGAATATCCTCTTTGATTTTATATATACACATAAATTTATTTAACAAAGTAAAATATATAATTAAAAAAAATTTATTAAGCTCGAATTAATAAATATTCCATTGGATGCACCGTCTTATTGTTATTACAACAATTTAATAATTAGAATGTTGATAAGTATATATGCAGGTCTAGGTGTTTCCTTAAATTCACAGTAACGTTCTAAAAGAATAAATATCACAATTTTTTAAAATACTATATTTATTAATTTTAACTTCTGATTGTGAAATTTATTGAACGTATTAAAGGTGACGATATTTATACTATATTATATGAAAATCAAAAAACAAAAACAAATTAATATTAAAAAAAAAAAAATAAAAAAAATGGAAAATAACTTTTTTTTTATTATATTTACAAAACAACATTTCATATAAATGTATATTATTTCGTGATTATTTGTTACAACTCATAATATAAAAACTTTTAAGTGTATATACACGTACGTATTTCCAAATTGGTATAAATGGTACCCACCTTAATACATTATTTTATATTATTAACATCATAAATACAATTTAATATATCAAATCTACTTTTATTTTAGATTTGATTTTTTTTTTAAATATAATAATATACTTATAATGATTAATAATACGCTATCACACTATTTTGTTATATGATTAGAAAAGTACAATATTTTAAATTCAAGTGTTGAGAATAGAAAAAGGTCTTAGAGAGATTTTGATCCTAGATTATACGAATCAACCTATGTACTTATTTTTATATGTTTTTTGCTTATAGAATTGTACTTTATAATTCCATTTTTTTAATATCAACTTGGTAATGGAGTCGAAAAAGTACTTAATTTGCAAATTAAGTCTTATTAATATCTTTTAAAATATATTTAAGACAATTTTAAATCTTGCACGATGCTCTTGAATCCTTGGTCATTTGTTAGAAGTCAATAAACTTACTTGGACTAGAATTTAATTGGCTAGCACAAAGAAATCACTACAAACACCTTTGTTCTAGAATTTCAGGTCATTCATTCATTGTATTTCACACTAAAAATATAGTGACAAAATCGTTTATTTTAATAGATTTCTTCATTTTTTGGAATTTAGGGTAAAGATGGGTTCATTTTTGTAATAATTGGCTCAAGTAAACATAATTACTTTAATGTTACTTTAATAAAAAAAAAAAATAAAAGATTAAAACTGGTTCTAAAAGATATAAAAAAAGTATCTAAGAGAATATAATATGTATACCGGTTAATTTACTTGTACACTTAACCTTAAAAATTTGTGAATAAAAGACTGAAAGAGATAAATTTAGGAAAATTAAAATTAAGTTTTTAGTCTACATTGTTTTAGTTGAACTTCTTTTTTTCTCTTAAGTAAACTACATTTATTTAAAATTTCAATAACTTAGTTCAAATATAAAAACTATTTACATCTTAATACTATACTAAGTATATGTTTGACCTATATATATATATATATATAGTTTTTCTATTCTGATTAATAATGTAACAAATTATGCAATATCACCCAACTATACCCTATATAATATCATTCGTCAGAGGAATGATTCAATGAGCAAAAAAAATAAAATTACTATATCTAAGATTTTATATTTTTTGAACAAAACTTTCATGATGTCATTTACATTTTAGAGATGCTTTTGTTGAGAGACATAAAATAGATTTCATTCAAAATCAATTTTGTGTATTCTCAAAATGTTCTTTATATTTTTTAAAACATTTATTCTGTTTGAATTAACAGAATTCCCGATGAGCTTAAATAATGCTAATTACAACATTTGTCTCATATAATTAAATTTTAACAAAAAAAATTTTTAAATCATTTCTCAAAGCACTACGGACACCGCGTACTGTCCTTTGTATCTCAAACCAAAATGTCTATATGAAAATATGAACATTTAGTACCAAATAACTATTTTTTTTAATAAATCAGAATTCCGAAAATTTATTTAAATGGTATTTGCTTTAGCTTCACATTATTAAAGGCTAGTTTGTACACAGAAAACTACAAATTTTGGGACAGGAAAGTTGCCAGCTTTTCTGTTTTTTTTTTTTATTTTCAGATTCTTGGAACTGTTTTTATTGATTCAAAAAAATACAAAAAAAACAACTAATTGTCAAAAATAGAAACTAAACTAAATATCAGTATTCTATTAGTGTGAATAGTTTTTCTTGGTCCAAACATAAGCAGGAATATTTATTTATAATAAAAATAGTCTCTTCATATTATTATGTTATTTCAAAATATATGTACCTATGTATGTAATAAAATTTTTAATCACAATTATTTTTTTTCCCCTTCTTTACTATATGGTAACCAAGACTGATATCATTTTTATCTTTAAATTTCTGTACCAGCCAGTAATTAGGATAGATAATAACAAATTTATAACATTATTTCTAATTCAACTGCCCTTCAATTAAAGTTTATTTTTTTATGATACTATGTATAATAGTTACATATATTATTGTTTTGTTGTAAATCACATTAACAAATTTTTATTTAATAGTGGATTTTGTATATGATATGTGGAAAATTTACAAAAAGAAAAATATTGTCTTTAACTTTAATTGATTAAAAAATTAATAATTCATTTATTAACTGTCATCAAGTTTTTATTGATTTATAATAATATTACATTTTTGGCTCTAGTTTAATATTCTCAACTGACTAATATTTAAACCTTTAAAATAGATTATTGCTTTAATAATCATCAAGTATATTTAATTCAATTTTCAGACCTGAAAAAATGTGATTTTAAATGAAATGGATATAGAAATCGAAATGAAAATTAAAAAATGTTAGTTTTACACAATTTAAGTAAAAATCGTTTAAAAGTTTTTGGTGACAGTCCAAGTCCAATAATTATGTCACAAAGTTTGAAAAAATATCTTTGGGGAAAAAAAGAATTGATAATTCAATTTTTTGTTAACAAATAATGTAGTTTAAAGTATCGAAAAAGATAAACATTATTATAATTATAATAACCCTTATTTTATTTTGTTTTAAATTTATTTTATTTTTTTTTTTTTTTCTGGAATAAGTTTATCAATGTAAAAATTAAAAAAATTAAAATTTGTAAAAGTATTTCTCTCCCTACTTTTCTTCTTTTTTTTGTTTTGATGAAACATGAGAACGAATTTTTTTTATTTCTTTCCGGTATTTTACTCCATGGCGCAAGTTTGTGTATTTTGTCAACAACCAGAATACACAATATACCTACTTATACTAGGGATACATTTTTAATATTTTAATAATAGCTGCTGTTAGAAAAACCGAAAAACCAAAAATATACTTATAATATTTATTTTAATTATTAATATTATGATGAAAATATTTTTTGCATAAATAAAAATAAAAATCCAAAAAATAATTCATAAGCAGCTTAATAAATGCAAGCATGCCAAATATATCTTTTATTATAGTATTAACATGGCATGTGTCGGCAATAATATATCGTCTTATTAGTATACAGACATTAATTTATAATATTCTAATAGGCTGCATCGAGGGCTGCAGATTCCATTCCAGTCGAAAGCCGATAGTTCTAAGACAATTGTTTTGACTTTTAAAATTATGGCAGTTCTTGATTTTTCTCTATTTAAATATATTTCAAAGTTCAAGAACTCATACTCATAAAACGCTCTATCCATGCAACAGTTTTTCGCTCAGTTTTTCTTCAACTTCACTTAAACTCACTATTAAATATTAAATCTTTATAGGTTATCATTTTTCAAATAATTTATCATTCCGAAACTAATAGTGTGGTCATTTTTAACTTTTCAGTGTTATAATTTTTATTTGTAAAAATTTTTAGCTTCGCGACAATAATTTGCAAATGTCAAAAATAATCGCAATCAATGACCTGAATGAATGAATGAATAAAATTTTAATTTGTAAAAATTTGTTATTCACTTAATCTTGAAATAAATTGCTACGTATTCATTTATAAAAGTAAGTAAGTAAGTACCTAATCAATTAAAAAAATAAAATTATCGCAAATAAAATTTATTATAAAGTAAAAAAAAAAAAAAGATTTATTTTTTCTTTTTTTTTTTAATTTTATTTAATTAAATCAATAGTATAGAATTAATGAACCATCTACACTCACTAATATTATGCGATTCATTCATTAATAAAATGTACATAAACTTAAAATAATATTATAATAATGACTATTATATAATGAGATTATTATCTTTTAAATTTAATGCATATATCAAACATATTTTATTATTATATTCAATATTGAATTGTCTACAATCGTGATTTATGAAGAATTTACACTATGATTGTGTGTTGAATATAGAATATGTATATAAAATATATGTTCTAAAATTTTTGATTAATTTAATTTGCAAACGTGTTAAGTACTAAATTAGACTTTATAATCTTTTATTTATTTATTTATTTATTTTTTTTATTTAATTAACTTAACATTATGCTTATATATGAAATTCTATGCCCAGGCTTAATATATAAATGAATATATATAGTTAATATACGAGTAGTATACCCTATTTTATTTACATTTTTTTTTTATGGGGAATATGTGGGGAGTTTATTTTTGTTGACTTAATCATTCTTTTTTTTTCAACTTGCGTAACCGTATCTTATCAATGTATAGTTTTGATAAGAATAATAAAATAATATACATATATGTATTTATAATTTATATATATTTTTACGTTTTATTTTTTTTTTTTTCAAAAAAAAACATAAATATTTTTTTTTATAAGTCTATATAATTTATACATTTATGTAAATATAAAATATAAAATAATGTATATATACGAGTTACAAAACGTCCATATGTACATAATATTATTGTACGTATGTCATATCCATAAAAACATTAACATAATTTTACTGTACGAATAACCTTATATTCTTGATGTTCTATTTATTTTAATTTTTTATTTTTAATTTTTATTTTTTATTTTTTTTTTTTCAATGATTCTAATTTAAAATGCCATAATATTTATTGAAATAATGTCAAATTTATGACTTTTTCGATAACTTCTGCAAAGAGATCAATTAAAAATATAAAAAAATATGAATATTCAATTTTCTATACAATATTGTTTAGTGATTTCTCAATGCTATCTTATTACAAATTCCATGAAAATAAAATTGTATTTTTTCAATTATTGTATAATATAATAATAAACAAGTCGTATATCCGTTTGTTGTGTAGGTACATGTAGTAAGCATTATAATAATGTCTGAAATGAAAATTAACCACAAAATGTGCACCGCAAAGGAAAAATGTACATAATATTTTGATAACATAAAATATTTCTAATTTTATGTATATAGTATATTTTATATTTTCAAATCGTTAAACTATCGGAATAAAAAGTTCAAAGTTATGCTGATGCAAAAGCTAAAAAAAAAACAAAAAAAAAAATTCAAATAAAAAATGGGTTCAAATCAGTCCAAATGATAAAAAAATATAAAATGTTTTCTCTACTTTTAATTTTAATTTCTTTTTTGCGATTTTTTATTTTAAAGAAGTATTGATATTATGTTTTTTTTTTGCAAGTAAGTTAATTAAGAATGAAGTTGGATGTCACATTTAGAACTCATGTGAAATAATTGTCAAGAAATGAATTTAATATAGCCATGGAAATAATTCGAAAATATTTATCACTTTTGTATGTTGGTGAATATCGAAATTTATAATTTTTGCTAAAAGTATGTTAATTTATTTGACAAATAATAAATAAATGACATAAAATGCTGAAATTTTTACCATATCAAATAGTTTTCTAACGTATATGTTTTATATTTGAGAACAAAAAGAAAATTACTTGCATATTATATATTTTATGTTCAGAAAAAAAAAATTTCGCTTTCATTTTTCATATAATTTTAAAATGAAATAGTATAAAATTTAGATTTTTTTTTTTTTTGTAAACAAAAGTATGAACCACAAAAATATAAAATAAATATTTGTATAAAATATAAAACGAGTGTGAAATAATCTCGTCGTTAGACTTCAGTTTTTTTTTTAATTTTTTTTTTTTTTTGGTTTTGTTTTATTAAGATAATAACGCAAAACCATTAAAAAGTACAAATTATTTAGATACTACTTGTACTTTTGTTTTTTTATGTACTTATAGCGAAAATTTATGTTGACAAAATATTTAATTTTATTAATAACTTTAGACTTCCATTTTTGAGAATTAAAAAATATTGTTCAAATAAATATTAAATCTAAAGTTTTGAAAATTATTTTATGAAATTTATTTTTCATAATTTATTTTTCATAATTTATTTTTCATCTTTATTAGATGCATGGCGGTTAAAATTTTGCCTTACTATAATAGTTCATTGATAAAACTTGACTTAATTTTTTTTTTATATGTAGTTATAAACTTTTAATGGTTCATTATATTTTAATATCAAAATTAATTAATCATTAAATGTATATTTTTTATTCTATTAAAAATGTCGCAATAAAAAATTGATATTGATAAGTAATAAATATGAACTTTATTTATTTAAATTATATATTTGAAGAAATATATATTTTTATACATTTTAATATTTGTTTATTGTTATTATGGTTATTCACAATATTCTGTAATAATTTACAGCCACCCCACTATATTTATTATAAGTCGAATTTCTTAGAAATCAAATATTAAACTCTAGGTCGATAAAATTCCAATATATTTAAACTTCAAACTTCAAGCAAATATTATTTTATCGATTTTCATTTGAAATTATATTTGTTATTAGCTTTATTATTTTTTTAGTTTTCATTTAAGTTCGCTGTTTATTGTAAATAACATTATCAGTCCGATTTTCATATTTTTATACTACAAAAAAAAATTAATTCACTGAGACAACAAGTTCTTTGGGTTTTTATTTTTTTTCCTTGGTAAAGGAAAAACTTATCTTTTTCAATAATTTATAAAATTTGATTTCTACTTAATTAAAAAACATTTTATTTAAGTACAGAAAAAAAAAATTAAGGAAACATTATATAATGTTTTAAAAAATCATAAAATTAAATAATTTTTTTTTATGTAATTAATTAAAATGTTTTTTTTAAAATAGCATAAGAGTGAAAAAACTATAAATATATTTAAAATAAATAAATGTAATTTACTTGTCTTATAGTAGTAATAATTAATTTTAGTTTCGTTACAACTACAAAGTAATAAGATCGTGAACTTAGAATTAGATTGTTTATGTTATACAAAATATGTATCTTTTATTATGAATATGGAATTAATATGTAAATATACACATATACATAAATTTTTTATATAAATAATTATTATGTTTTTTTTTTATTTATGGCAAATAGGTAATGCTTGAATCTATACTAACTATACAACATGTATATTATTAACTTTTAAGTCACAAATTTATATATTTATACTATAAGTATAAGTAAGTAAAATTGTACATATACATATAACATAATTATGTTGTTTAATATAAAAAAAAAGAAGAAAAAAAAAAGTGTGATATTTTTCATACGATTTATTTTTGTTTATAGACTATATTTCGCATAAGAGCGCATGATTTCTCTTTTTCTTGGCATTATACAAAAGTAAAAAATAAAAAAAAATGTAATAATATATGATTTTTTTTTTTACTTTTTAAAATTAAATAAATTCATATAATGTATAATCACATAATCTCAAACCACATGATGCGTGCGTTTAAAATAAAAAAATAATATACACAACATTAAAAATATATAAAATTATAAACTGATGTATATGAAATGAAAAATTTTTGTTTACAATCAAATAAATTAAATTTGTATGAAATTATTTATATTTATACAAAAAAACTTATTTTCCAATGTATATTTTGTTCTTAAGAAATATAAAATAATACATTAAAACAAAAAAAAAAAATACATTTCGGTATATACAATCAACATTATAATAACCGCACATAAAATTCATTTTTATTTTTATTTTCAATAATAAACAAAAAACGGAAATGTAGTTCTGCTGGCCCAAAGTTCAATACAAAATATATATTATATATGTATATATAAATTTTCTCTCTTACATTTTATTTTTCTGTGTGTATATATAGAAAAATAAAAAATTTTACCCAAGATGAGACAGAGCTTTCTAAATATATACGAAAACGAAATCAGTAAAATTTGCAAGCATGCAGACACTTTTAAGATACCTGGGTTATAATTTTTCTAACCTAAAAAGAAATTTTTTTTTATTTGCAATACTTCAGTAATTGTACATCACAGAATGCAACATTTTCAATAGATTTTTCTACTCTTTTTTGTCTCAAGATTTTATTTGAGTTTCGGAAATTAAAGAACTACAGAAGACGACATTTATATTTCCAACCACAAAGGACTTCTTTCTAGTTCAAGAACAAGTCAACTTTGATGCGGCCAAGCAAAGAGATTCTGTATTCGCCTCAAATTTCTTCAAGAAAGGCGACTGCAAATGATTTTTAAGACTTACTCTGATTTAAAAGTCTTATTTTCATTTCGTGGAATCAATATATTTTTACTTTGATCGTGAAATAAAATGATTTAAGTAGATATCAAATAAAAAATTGCATGGTTTTAATTTTTAGAGAATATAAAAAATAAAAAAGCTTTATCTTTTTGATCCCTGCCACGACTTTATTCAAGATATACATATGCATGAAAACAGAATAAACAATTTTATATCAATTTTATATAAAAAAAAAAAAAAAATATTTCTTTTTTTTTGCCCGGAAATATTTTATACATATCTTTTCAGTGTACACGTATTAATATAGTAAATTTTTGCATTTTAAATAAAGGTGTCACACCGTATAAGATATGATTTTAATTTTTTCGAAACCATATCTGGCTAAAATGTTATTTCTATACAATCTTAGAGCCTATTCATTAAAGCGTTGGCTTTTGACATACTTTATTTCTTGATTTTATGCGATTATAAGCATGCTTCTGCTGTTAGATACATGTACATTTTCTTTTTCAAACCAATACAACATCAAAAATGTATAAACTTTTTTCTTCTTCGACCAACACATATCTGAAATGTATGCAAAAAAAAACATAGAGAGGCTACTAAAATTATATATGTGAATGAATGTATATTATATATATTCTAATATAAAACACATATAATATAAAAAATAAAATAAATCAGTCGAATTATGTAGTTTCTAAAAAGCTTTTGAATATTTTTGTTCTGGAGGCGGATTCTTAGATTTATAATATTGCAAACGACAAATGTATGTTATTAGAAATGCGAAATCTGTGTACGTAATGAAGTTTAATATAAAAGTATATGAAGACTAATGCGAAAATTGGTGCGACAACGCGACGCAACAATATTACTTGCAATATTCAAATAAATAATAATTAATTAAGTTTTATCGCAAATTTTTCTATATTTATTAAATAAATATTTAGTTAAATTATGCATTCAGGATTTTATTTAAAAAATTATAATGTCCATTTGTTTCCATCATGATTATTATTAGCTAAAAAGTAAATATAGTCATTATGAATTTTTAATTTTAATATAATTAAAAACATAAAATTTACGAAACATATCTATAAATAACAAGTACTAGAAGATACATAAAACAAATGTTTAACATAAAAATAATTAATTTTTTGTTTATTTTTTGAATATAATAATAAAATTACTAAAAGAACAAAATTATGGTTTTTAAAATAAATTTTTAACTTTTATTATTATTGAATCTAGGACATGTAATAAATAATCCCAAACGATTCTTAATTTTATTTGATCCAATTAAAAATATTCTTTTAATATTCATGTAACATATTTTATTATATTCACTTTCGACAAAATAATTTAAAAAACAATTTTATATACCAGTATTAATTTATATAGTATTCACGTTTTTATATGCAGTCAGTGTTGAATTTTTTCAACATGTATACTGTACATTAGTACACGTTTTATAATATGACGTAATAAATGTTTCATAAGATATACGAATTTATTTTTTTTATTTATTTATTTTTTTTTTTTAAATTCTCAACAAGTGCAATCTATAATTAACTTTTCCTATATTTCAGAATATGACGTAAAACATTCAAATATTGTTATTAATACATACATATAAATTTTGTCAAAAATTTGGGCTTGATGCTTGTAATTATTTCGAATTTTCCATAAATTTGAAAGACAATTTTTAGTTTTATCTGTGATATTTGGTATTCGAATTGGTAATGTTCAACTTTGACAAGCTGTTCACATGTTTTATGTATTTAAAAATAAGAAATACTCTTGGTACATGATCAAGTTAAATAAAAAATTTATTCCAGTGGTCTCATTCGACATGAAAAATATTTAAAGACTATTTTTTTTTTTCTAGACTTTGAATGTGTTATGAGTCTCAGATTGTTTGAATTTTCTCGTGTCCATAACAATTATGTATATATGATACATATGACAATAATAAAAACGAATAGAAATGTTCCCATTCCAATTTCCTATATTTTCTGAACATTTCATAAAAATGAGATAAGCAAGAATGGGAAAACAAAAAAAAAAAGTAAATAAATAAACTTTTCTATAATACCAAAAAAATAAATTATGTCGTTAAAAAATCATATGTACATATATAAAATGTAACATATTAAAATCCCTTGAAATATCCTGTTTCTAAAATTAAGTTATTTTTATTTTCATTTAATGACTAATTTGTTATAACACTATATATATTAAATTTTTTTTTATTATGCTAAGAAGACAGGCATAGAAATTCATACTTTTGTGGGTGGAATTATTTTTCCGTTTTTATTTTTCTGTTTTTATTTTTATTTTTATTATGTATATAATATACTATATATCATATGTATAGTATACATAGTATCTTCCATAATGAATTCATATTAATTTTTTTTTTTTTCGTAATAAATAAATAAAATTCTATAAACATAAATTTGCGGGATTATCAGTTTATTTTTGTAAAAAAAAAAAATTAAAAAGCTAAGCATAATATTGTTGAATACTAACCTTATGATTATTAAGTTGATTAAAACTTTACATAACTTATTGATTAGAATATTGTTTTCAATGAATATCTTAATTTTTCTATTAAACATATAATAAAATATAAATTTATATAATTTTTATCTATTTTGAAATTATCAGTGTGTATTTTAAGTTTTCTCGAGAAAATGTCAATTATAAAATAAATGTACGACAATATTTTTTTTTAATATTAGGTTAATTTAATGTATTTATTTATAAATAAAAATAAATGAATGACTTTTATTAGAATTAAATAAAATTAAAAAATAATGTACATGTTTCATTAACACTATAGGAAGTCGTCCTTATTCATTGTTATTTTCGAATAAATTATATAATAATTATTACAAAATAATCCTTGTAAAATTAAATAAAATTAACAAGCAACAATAGAGTATTATTTAATTGTGTAACAGTTTTGGCTGACTCGATAATTACAATTCGAGCCACAAAGAAAAAATAAAATCTTCTCTATGTCAAAATTTTAAGTCAAATAATGACAACCTGTAGAAAGTTACGTTTGACAACCTTTAGAAAGTTACGTTGATAATTTAAGCTTGATTTTTATGCTTACATTGAAAGTGTATATCCAAAATTCTCCTTTGTAAAATTAATGTTTCCAGCAAATTGCTTTAGATTCTTTTTTTTTTTCTTAAAAAGATATATAATAGAACCATACCATTTATGTTTTTATAAATACAAAATACCCATAAAGCCGAAATAAATTTTTATGCCTGGAAAAAACTTCCTACACTTTTTACTGTAAAAAAAATATATAATGTAGAAAAAAATTATTAAAATCATTTATATGATGATCATAAATCTTTTTTTTTTTTTTTTTAAATATACTTCACTTTATGAAGCCATAGACCTAGAATTTTTTATTATATTCAAATTTTGTTAAAAGCCTTTATCCCCAAATACAGCCAGCTTTTATTTTTTTTTTAAATTTTTAATATTTTTAAAAATAAAAAAAGGAAAATTGAGAAAACTAAAGAGATAACTATATATATATTATAATATAAATTAAAACTATTAGAATTCGAAGCGGAAAATATTTATAGTTTCTTTTCTACTTTTTTAGTTGATTACAATAATTACAAATTGATAAAATAATAAATATATAGTTATTTAAAGACATTAACGTGTTTTTTGGATTCATGATAACAAATTTTCATACTGTCATCCTAAGTCTTTTTATATGGACAATATTAAATAAATTAAAAAATGGCATATGACATTAAAAAGTTTTATAACTTAAAATTTAATACAAAGAAAATAATTCAATATTATAATATTATTATGTGTTTATAAAAACTTTGTAAAAATTTTCTAAATTTGGAATTATACCGTGATAAAATTGTAAATTATATTTAGTTAGAATAAAATATCATAAATCACAACAAAATGATGATCTTTGTTCATATTATTGTCTACGAAATTATTTTTAAACAAAAGTAATAATATTTTGCATTTTTAAAAATATTATAATTAATTAACAGAATATTTATGTATTATATATATTTTTATAGTGTTATTATATAAATACACAAAAATATATATATGGCACCTGTGTATAGCGTAGCTAAATTAATTTTAAAAATTAAATTGACAATTTACTTACAGAAAATATATATTTAAATTACACATAGAGAATTGTTAAGTTTACAAAAATAAATTGCTTCAAATAAGTTAACACAGGAATATGTTTATTTCTTGATATTGAACATTATTATTAATTTTGAATTGTGTTTCAAAAATAAATTAAAACTATTAAAATTAAAAAAAAAAAAAATCCGAATGCTCTTAGTCTTACTTAATTTAATTCGATTTTAAATAAACGTATACCGTACAAAATGTCATACAAAATAGTCTAATGTACATGTACAAGTATTATTCTGACATTATTCTATCTCTTGGGTAATTTTTTGACCAAAAAGACGAAAAGCTTATGTCAGCATTAATATGATACAGATTATTTCTTCGGTCTCATTAAAGTAATTTAAGACGCATAAAGCCATGTTATTTCTGTAAGTATATAATATGTACGCCTATCCACTTCTTGCTTATATTATTCTTCTATGTATATAAATTATAAAAATAATTTTAAACTAAATAAATTCTTACTCCCCTGAGATGTCTCTTCAAAATTTTACATTTATATTTTCACATAATTTTAAACCAAAGAAAGTTTTTGTTTCCGAGTTATTTTTATGTTGATATCATTTTAAAATGTATTTTGTTTAAATTTGTTTTAGTCTATTTTTATTTTATAATTAAATTTTCAAAATTTTAACTAAAAAAAAACTTTTGGTCGAACTAAAATAACTTAAAGAATTTTCATTGCTTTTTTTTATATATTTTTATTTTATTTTATTTTTATTTTTTTTTTAAATAATTTTCAAAAAGTTTTATTTCATGTGACATAACGATTGTGAACCATTAAATTTGTATCATCTCGTGATGCTCACAACAAACAAGAATTCTGTGCATTCAAAATATATATACAAATATATATAATTTCCAATTAGTTCATTTTAAAATTTTATTGCAATCGACATATAATGTTATATCATGCAAAACATTTAATCATCGCTGATGTGAATAATATATATTTTTTTACGATACTATTTTTATTATAAGTTATAATCGAAGTTGAAGAAAAAATCATAAATCATAAAAAGATATGTTTTTTTTTTTTTTGGTAACTTTCGATTCAAAGTCCAATACTCAGAGTTTTGATATTTGAGCTAGTTTCATAGATTATTCAAAATAAAAACTATATCATTAATTAATTTATCGAAAATTAATAATATACATAATTTAAGTTTTAATTTGTTATTCAATAAAAAATTAACAATTTATAGGTCTATAATATCAAATCTATTTCTAAAACAAAAAATACGAAGTATAAATTGATATTAAAAAAATTTAAGACACAACTTTTAATATCAATTTACATTTTTGTGATAATTTAATTTTTAATAGTCCACCCTTTTACTATCTTGGTCTTAAATTCTTTCATCAAGTTTCAGTCAGTTCCACAATTTTGATTAAAATCTTAAGAAATTTCTCTTAAGAAGTAATATGCATATTCTTATTCTTTAATTAAAACATAATTTATACATAATATACATGTAATATATGTAATAAGATTCAATAAACAAAAAATCTAAATTCATAGTCACAAATCATAAGTTGTACTACCAATAAATAATTGATATATTAACTTGAATAAATGTTATATGAATCAACGATAGTGTTACAAGTTACAATAATTTTTATGAACCACTTATTCGAAAATTGTTCGTTTTTCCTAAATTTATAATTTTGTTTAGACTTTTACAAAGTTTAACTATTCCTCGATCATCATTTTTATTATTTGATCGAATAAGTGGGCGAATTTCTAAACAGATTCATTCGAATTATATATGTATAGTATGTATATTTACAAAAATGCGACTACAATCTTCATGATTTTATCAAAATCAAAAAAAAATAAAAAAAATTATTGTGGCAGGTATCTTTGTGCAAATTTCATTTCTTTAACATATAAAAATAGAATGAAAAGTAGGAAAAATTATTGAGAGTTATTCAAAGAAAATATTTGCCAAATATTCTTTTATTTTTAAGTACTAGGCATGTAATTTTAGGTTGACCTAAATTTTAATTTTATACATTTTGCGTATACATTTATATAAATATAATCTTAATAGACCTCAAGCAAATTAGATGAATATAGTTTAATTAGATTTTTTATTTAATAAATTTAATATTAGCTGTTTGTACAACAAGATAGGAAAAGTGATTCCCTACTAAGCATGGATCAAAAACATGCCGAGTGCGGAAAAAAATGGTTTTCCTATGTGTTGTCTATACGATTTTTTCTACTAATGATCTTATGTAAACCAATATGTAAACCAATATAGGACTCAATATTTGATATAATATAAATAGAACTGATTATTATAGTAAGTTTTTCAAAAGTTCATGATAATGATCCATTTTAACTCTTCAGGCTTATTGACTATCATACTGTTAATCTTGTGCATTTGAAAACCTAATACAGAACTCTTGCAATATTTATCATTATAGACAGATTCGATTAATGTTCATGCTATTAAATTAATACGCAAGTAAATTATTAATTAATCAACAAAGTAATATTCTCCGTAATACAATTAAAAATATGTATATTTAAAAAATTATAATTCAAATGTTATCCTAAAATTTCTAGAATTAATAGTTATAAATAAAAAAATTTTTGTATATTATTACTTTTGACAATATTAAGTACACCCATAAGCCTTAAAGTAAATAAAAAGCAGCTTTTTAATTACAATTTAACAACTATTTAAAATTATATTTGTCATCTCTACTACTCTCTGTACTAATCAAACTTGCCCGTGTATATTATTTGTACGCATGTAAAAGATACAAAAATATACAAATACATTCACACATTTAGGAATAATATAATTATTTTGTAGTTGTAATAAACTTTTACTGCACTTTTAATTACATTTTCTATATATGAGAACAGAAAAGAGCTTTCTTGCATAGTTTTTTTATTTGTGTGGAAATTTTAAGCTTTTTTGTTATTTATTTTAATGAATATCCTTATAGATTTTGCAGCATAAAGTTCAAGGACAGTAAAAGTTTGGAATATTTAATGAAAATGCCTTGTAACTATATAGTGTTTTTTGTATTTGTATACATAATTTTTTTTTTGTATATACGATAAATGCATTCATTCAAAAAGTGGACTACTGTAGTAACAGCAAATTAATTTATCTAATATTCATGAGTTCGTAATTGTGTGTTTTTTTTTTGTTTCTAAAAATAACAAAAAAAAAAAAAAAATCAAACATCTTCAGTTAAAAAAAAAATGTATATATATATATACCTCTTTGAAAAAGTATCAAACATATTAGGTACATAACATACATAGGTACATATACTTAATACATAATATTTTTGAAAAAAAAAAAAAAAAACAAATCAAAAATTATTTTTTAACTGTATACCTAGATTTTATAAATTTAATTTTTATTTTATTTAAATTTTATAAAATATTAATAATGGTAAGAAATCACCTGTGATATTTTATTATTGACCTAATTGTTACAATGGACATCATAATGTTCATTTAACTTCTGTATATTAGTATTATTATATATTTTGAAAAATGTAAAATTATTTTTTACGGAAATATTTAAATATTAAGTTATGCTCTGTAAATGTTCTAAAATCAAAATTATTCATTAAATTCATTTGCGTAGCTACCATGTATTTTTATAAAGAATATATAGTTTCTTTCCATATATATTTGTATTATATTAATTTGTTTCATACAACTAAATATTTTGGTCAATTAAAAAAAATAAATATACATATTTATGTATCTTGAAAATAATAATTTTGTTATTATATTTACTCAATTAAATCATATTTGTGTAATAAAATTCAATGGCTAATTTAAACACTTACACGAAAATAACGTAATATACTTCTTCAGGGCTAGGAATTATGTTTTTCAAATTTTTATGCTCTGTAAATACATTGCCAATTTGTTATCAACAAATAAATGAATTTTTATTTCTCATTCTTTAACTTTTGGCATCTTTTGGTAATTGACATGAATTAATAAATTCATTTTCATTCAATTTGTCAACTAACTTTAGTGGTTGTGAAAACAAAAATAAGATATACAATAACTACTTTACATATTTCTATTTTAATTTAATTTACGTACACGTTATATTTTGTACATGTATAGGTAGTTATTCAAAATAATAATAATGATTGTTTTGCACCTCTTTTACTTATAAGTTATTCTTATTTTAAGAAAACAAAAAAGAACTTTGAAAAAGAGGACAGTGTAGAGGGTTTATAATAATATTTTATATTTTTTCCTCAAATGTAAGTGAGTAGATCTTACAGTCTTAAAATAGGATTTATATAGTTTTAAGTATTTTTTCTATATTTATTATTAATTTAAAAATTGCATTAAATTTTACACCATTTTTTTTAATTTTTTTTATGTATTTATCGTGTTTAAATAATGCAATTCATTTAGGTAAGCTTTACTTAAATGTGTATATGGTGTTATACTTACATATTGAGTACCCACTTTAAAAAGCTTAGCCTATTTGAAAATTATTGTATATATACAAAATATGTATAATATATGATTTTATGTAAAAGAGACATATATATTTTCATATTTCTATAATAGTTCAACGCACATATATTTTTTTGTTTACATATTTTTATAAAAATGTTTTTCTTATAAAAAAAAAAAAAAAATTACGTGTAGGTATATGGAAAGTTAATATGTAGAGAAAAATAAAATATACACACTCTTCTGTGTCGATTAAAAAATATATACATAATTTACTATACATCTATATACTCAATAAAAACAAAAGTTTATGTATTTATTAATATATAAAATATATATATTTATAATATGATATTATATATAAAACATAATTATTTTTATATTTGAATTCATATTACTATGACTACAAATTTAACTTTATGAAATCGTAAACAAAGTTTTTTATTAAAATTATTCTAAAAATCTAAAATTAATAAAAATTAATATGTACAATATAATAATAATAATAATAATAGCGATTCTTTAAAACATTTTTTTTTTTAATAAATAATTTTAAGTTAATAATAAATCATAATGCGAAATGTCAATAAAATTATTTTTCAATGTTAGCTCTTATAGTTTGAATGTTAGCTTTAATAATATACACACGTAATTAGATACCAGATATATACGCCAAGTATTTTTTTATAATAATTATAATGACAGATTTACATATTTGCATAACTAAAAGCAATGAAGAAAAAATAAAAAAATAAATAAAATAAAAAAATTTTGCCAAAAATATTAAATTAATATATATAATTGAAAAATATTTGCTAGTTATTTTTAATGTTTTTTTTTTTTTTTAATTTATATTACTACAATTAATTACATAATAAGTATTCATTCAACTAATTTTTTTTTTTTTCAAAAGATATAAATAATATTAAACAAAATTTGCCAACTTTTCGTAATGAAAAAAATTTGGGCAAACTTTTTTAATTAAAAAAAAAAAATTACTGGGTAGAGAATAAGCTATAAAATATAGCAGAAAGATCTATTTTCTGATAGTATGTGCTTAAAATCTTTCATTTAATATGAAAGTTATAATCATATTAACAGTCATCCGCTAGTCGGACTGGCCTTATACTTATAGCAAGGGATATACAGAAATTATAGATTCTACAGCTTTATTTCTTCTATGTATTTAATGTAATCCCTAAAATTAAAAACAAAAATTGAAAAGTAAAATTTTATCATCTTAATTAATTGGATCGTACTCAATTAAAAATTTTATTAAAATCATAAAATTACCCATATAACTAAGTTTTTTTTTGACAAACATAAAACTTCAAATAAATTTTATCAAAGTTAAATAAAATTCAAAAAATAAAAACATTGATAAAACTTTTTGCCAAAAATTTACATAATTGAGCCTGGAACATTCATACTTATATTTATTTTCATTCGCATTTTTATTTATATTTATTCGATCAATTTAAACAAAAAAAAAAAACAATACACCGACCTACATTTCATTAAAGCCAATTTACTTTAATTTTACTGAAGTTGTCATGGGCACCATCAAAATAAACAAAAATATCTAATGTTAAATGAAAATTTTTTAATTTTTCTTCTTTTAAGGATATTTTCCTTGAATATAAAGTCAGAAAGGTGTATAATAAAAAAAAATAAATTTCCGGTTTAAAAAAAATAAAAAAATATAAAATATATTGATTTTTCTTTTACAAAAGTAAGTTGATAAATTTATTAAAAATGGATAAAAAAAAAAATTCTGCAACAAAATTAAAAATAAACATTTTTTTTTATTATTGCCTACAATTAAAAATAATTTTTTTTTTAGAGAAAATATTATTTTATATAATAATAAATTATTTTTTTCATTTTTAATAACTTTCTTCCAAAATTGAATAGTTGTATCAAACTAATATTTTTATTTTACATAGAAAAAGGTGCGGCTAAAGGGGAAAAAAAAATTTAATAATTATTTTTACATAGTAAGATAACTTATGAATTGAATAAAGTTATAAATTAACATAAAATGTAAACATTAAAGTATAATTAAAAAAGCTTAAATTTATCTTAGAATAAAATAAAGTTATAGAGTTTTTTCCTTGTCGAGACAAAAAAAAAAACACATTCAAACAGAATTATTTTCTTTAGTAGACGTCTAGGTAATACGACAATATGACTTTCTTGAAATAATTTACTATAATATAAGCGTTTGAATATTTTTTTTGTTTGGAATACCTAAACATACCTTCACACTGTATTCGAATTAAGTAAAAAAATTTCCTATCGTGGATAATTATATGAAGAACGTAATCTTTATATTTCTTATATATAGTAGAATAAAGTTAACAAAAATATTTATTTCCTATAGAGGAAAAGATTTGAAAGATTTTAGACCATATTCTCTTCATTTCGACAAATGACACTTCAATAATTTCAATAAATTGAATATTATGCAGATATAAAAAATGGATAAAATATCTTTATTTTCGCATGTATAGTTTTAAAAACATTTGAACCTCTTTACATTTGTACATACATATATTAATAAATAAATAAATAAAGTACATCTATAATTATAATATTGCAAATGTTAAAAAATCATTAAGCTTAACAATTTTTGGATTATCTAAAAAAAAAAAAAAAAATAATGACAAAAAATCCTTAAATGTACAATATATTATGTATGTACAATATAATAGTTGTTATGGTTAATATGTATCTACTAATATTAATATGTATCTACTATACTAATATGTATCTACTAATAAAATAAATGTAAAAAAAAATATTATAAATACAAAAATATATACATAATTTAAGTAGGTATTTCTCTGATTTTATTTGGTTTCCAATTTTCGTTACCTTAGTGCTATTTTTTGTTTTGCACTAAAATACATTTTTTTTTTTTGTTGTTAGCAACCACATCAAAATTGGATCCAAGACAAAATTTATTACAACATACTTTGGAAAATGAATATTAGATGAACAAAAAAATAAAATAAAAAATCTTTAAAAACTCATGAATTATTATTGAATTATTAAGTAAAAATGTTTTAGAATTTTAATTTAAAAGACTAGAATTTTTCGTAATAAATTTTTATTCCTTTATCGACCTTCAATAAGAAAAACTTTAAAATATATCCATGATCTTTAAATTTTATTATTGTGATCTGTCAAGAAATCTCTGTTATAAACAAATAAAAATATTTCACAAACTAGGTTGAACAGTAACGCCATTAGAATTCTCAGTTTTTAATTGCTGCATAATTGCAAAGTAATGACGATTTCAGATAGTGGAAAATTGGGAACACTTTTGTTTTTTTATAATAATAACAATATAAATTATATACATATGCATAACAACACAATCGCATAATTTCTTATGCTGATTGCATTAAAATAAAATTAATCTTCCCTACTAAGTTAAATTGTAAGTTAAGCTTTATCAGAAAACAACATTTTTATAACTTACGAGAAAAAATTTTACAGAAATATTTTGTGATAATTTTCTGACTATAAATGTGACTTTACTGAAAATAAATATTCGTATCGCTATTAATTTATTTATTCACTTGTTTATTTATTGATTTACAAATAATTACGAATATTTACATATTATAATAATTTATCAAGTTGTAAGGACAATAAAAAACATTTAACATATATGCATTTATAAACAGTAATGTTGGTATGAAAAAATTAATCAAAAAAATTCACGATTTTATTATATAAATATGGACTAAAAAGTAGAAAATAAAAGTCAGTATAATTTGCGAATCCAAGAAAATTTTTTTTTTATGTTAGAAAATTTTTTAACATGCATATATTATTTTAACTAAAAATTAAAATCGTTGGCTTGTCATAAAACAAATATTGGTCTTTTCGATTAATAGTTCTCAAATAATGCGCTTACGAACAGCATCAAATTTTTGCATAAATCCTAAAATATCTAGAATTGTTAAATTTTTCAGTAAGGCTTTCCCTAACCAAACAATTTTTTTTTTGTTTCTAGAATGTCCTCAGATCATCCGCCTTCACCAAAAAACTTATGCCATTCAACTAATAATATTAAAACAGAAACCAATATGACATCAAATACACAGGCAGCGACAAACGTGATGTTATCTGCCATACCATTAGATAATGGTCATGTTGTTATTCAACAATCTCCAACAGGACAACGATTAGTAACATTGGCTAATTCTATTCATCAGCAACCAGCAATTTATCAGCATAGTAATTTAAGTAATATTTTAACAAGTGGCAGTTTTCAAACAGCTACAACACAACAAATTAATCGAAGTCCACCAAAAATTATTACAACAGCAACTGCGCATAGTACTAATTTAGCATCAGGTACGCCGTTGACACAATCATCTAAATATGTATTATTTCATCCAAATAATTCGGGGCCTTTCAATGATTTCATTGGACAATCAAATGGTGTTGGAAATATTGTTATTGTAGCTACAGAACAAATGGATGAATCTGCTTCAATAATTCATACAAATGGCAGTATAATTAGTCCAGTCACTGGTAACGCCACCAATAGTAGTGGAAATCCCCACGGGGATGAGGATCTAACTTCACTAACTTGGTTGCACGATAAAAATTTAATTAAAGGTCTTGTACCATGTCCAACAAAAAATAACATAAGACAAAATGCAAATGGAATAACGATTGCAAGCAATAGTAATGCAAAATCACCAACTAGTGAATTTATTGAGGAAACCAATGCTGACGAAGCTGAACCGCGAGTAATTAATTTAAAGCATGCAGAATTTTCTCAACCAACTATTCAAACACAAATTCAACAACAACAAAAGCAACCAACAAATTTAAATACTGCATCTGCTGGAACACAACCCCATCTCATTCAATATTCAACTTTCAATAAAAATCGAAACAATATTATAGGTTCAGTTATAAATTCCAGTGCCGCAGTACACTCACCAGGCACTCAAATAATATCAGATCCAATGAATGGAAGCTTATTGGGTGCAACAACAACAGTTCATGTTGGTCCAAGTGGTACAACAACCGTTGTAGAATACAAATCAAACTCAAATTTTTTACCATCAACGACTCGTGCCCCAACTACAACGTCAGCTATGAGTACTTTACCATCGAATTCTTCTACAACGTCGTCAGCAATTACACCAGCAAAAATAAATCAACCAGTATGCAATGCAAGCAATATAACTCAGATAAATAATATTTCAACAAGTTTAGCATCACCAATAATTCTACAAAATCAACAACAACAACAACAGCCACAACAACAACTACTAAAACAGCAGCATCAATTGCAACAGACAACCCAACAACAACAATATCTATCACAATCGCAAAAACAGCAAGAAGCAGAACATCCACCACCTCAGCAGCAGCAGCAATCTGCAACACATCATCCACACAAAAAATATTTGAGAGAACAAATGGGTGCTGTTTTTGATCAGAGCAATCTTAAAAATAACAATTTTACAAATAATTTTAATGATATTACATCAAATAACATCAATTTAAATGGTTTAAATTCTAATAATGATAATAATAAGCAATTTTCACAGATTCCAATAGGAACCACAAATAACAATTTAAATAATAATAATAATAATAATAATAATATTAATAATAACAATTATGCTGGTGCAACATATTTACAAACAAATAAAATAAATCAGTAAGTAAATAAATTGTTTTTTTCATATAACAAACATCAAATCTATTATATTAACATGATAACAATTTTTATAACAAAAAATAAAACACTTATAAGTTTTGCTTTTTAATTTTAAATTTCCACAATGTAAAATCCTTCAAACTTTATATTGACATTTTATTTCAGAATGTTTACCGCAAATTAATTCAACCTAAACAGCCATAATACTGATTTCTATAAATTGTACTTTAATTATGTTCACAATCATGCCAAACTATTTTAGTTAAAGATAAAATTTAATACGAGATTTGTTTTATAATTGCTTATACCTTTAAATACTTTTCACTTTTTTTCCTTAAAATTATAACTAAAATTTTTATTCTGTACAAGTAGCCAAAAAACTTCTTTACAAAATCCTACATAGACACAATTTATACTTATATGAAGTTAAAAAGCAAGTAAAAAGTTTGTCACAAAATCATAATCTTTCAAAATAAAAATCAAAACATTAAACAACTTTTTTTTTAATTCATCTACGACTTTTAAACCATTTCAATTGAATAATGTTATTCCAGGATAACTGATTCACCAACACAAGAATTTTACCACATAAATAAAGCAAATCAACAACAAGGAATTTACGATTACGAAGCAGATTCTCTTAAAGATTTCGATTTGTCATCAACTGGTTCATCAAACAAACAAAAACCAAATTATATTGGTTCGCCTTCATCAGCTGGTATGTCACCTTCAAAACAAAAGCATCCCACCAACGTTCCATATGATCCGCATATTCATACGAATTCAAAACCACCATATAGCTTCAGGTGAATAATAAAAAAAATAAATTTAATTTTGAAAGTCTTGGCAACTTGAAAAAATAATGATCGCTTTTGAAATTGCGCCTTAACAATTCATGGAATAAATTGTAATTTACAGAGTCTTTATTTAATTTTTTTTTTAGCTCTTTGATATTTATGGCAATCGAAGACTCACCAGAAAAAGCCCTACCAGTTAAAGAAATTTACGCTTGGATTGTACAACATTTTCCGTATTTCAAAACTGCTCCCACTGGTTGGAAGAATAGTGTTCGTCATAATTTATCATTGAATAAAAGTTTTTTGAAGGTGGAAAAGGCACCGGTATGATAAATTTCAATCAAAAATTTGAAAAGTTTTTATAATTATAAAAATTTTATTATTTTTGAAATTATTACAGAATATGGGAAAAGGCTCATTATGGCGAGTTGAACAAATGCAACGTCCGAATTTAATGCAAGCATTACAACGTTCTCCCTTCTACCCTTGTTCAGCTGTTGATAAGTTTGCATCACAAACGATTTCATCACCTCAAAAAAGTCCAATGTCGTCACCACCTCAACAAACTAAGAATCCGTGTACTCCAAACTTTGTTAACAATAGTTTGAATAGCGATAGCGATAATGAGGGCACCTCACCAACGACTCCAACTAAATCTACTTTGGATGCTAGACTATTTCCGAAATTATCCAAAATGATAAAGGAAATGGTTAATAAAGCGGGGGTTGGATCTGATTTAAATGGTGGGGACGATGAATCATCCTCAATAAGTAACAATGGTAATGCGAGCAGTAATAGTAGTGTGGACTATTATTCGCCAACTACAAATGGGAATTCTGCAACCCAATATGATAATAATAATTTGGTGCGAGATTGTGGTGCTGACAGCATTGATGATGTTAATGCTGCTACGGCAATGTTAGCTTTAAAACATGGTTCGAAAATTTTTACTGAAGCTTTTGTGAGCGGGTAAGTTAAAAAAGAGAAAAATAGAATTTTGTTCAGGTTTTATTCTCATATAAACCACGGAAGTTTGTTAACAAGTTAGTAATTTTCTGTTTGCATTGCATTGCAATAGTTCCCAATCATATTCGTATTTGAACTTTCCTCTTGTTATTGTTATTATTCAAACAAAATTCTTTATTTTCAGATCACCGGTGATAACAAATTCTCCAAGTGAAGATCATACTTATTCAGCTGGTAATGGTAATACAATTCATCGGGATACCGTAACATCAACAGATGGGAAAAGTTTGAATTCAAATGGAAGTAGTAACTTTTACTCACAAAATGCTAGTAGTGTTAGTAGTAATTGTGCCTCATCAGATGCTGCTTACGAAAGCAGTAGTGAAGAAAGGTAAGTAATTTTGAAACACATATCCTCTTAGGAAAAAAAAAAACAAAAAAAAATAGTGAATCTAAAATTTTTTACTACCTCATACATTATATATATATATTTTTCATTCCAATTCGTTTGTATATATAATCAAAAATTTTAACATCATTTTTGAGTATGAAGTAATTGTGGTAAGTTGTAAAATTTAAAATTAAATCTGAGAGTAAAACATGTGTTGAAATGCCCGAATAAATTTAATTTGAATGATAATTTTTTTTTAATGCCTGAATAAATGTTATTTCGTTTTAATTTCTAGTCATAACGTTAGTCCAGAGGAGTTAGAAGAAAAACGTCGTATTGAAGAAGGAGTTGATGCCTTATTATCATTGTCATCTATGTGCGATACCAGTGGCCGACCATCACCAATTAAACGACCAGCTTCAACAACTGTTGAAGAAGAACACATATCAACCTATATGGAAAATATTCCCCATATAAATGGTAAAGGCTCATTAGCTAATAATTTGGATGAAGGATATAACACACAAAGTTACTATCACCATCATAACGTTATTCCGAACAATTCAAATTTCATACCGACTTCATTTTCGTTTCCAACAAAAAAATCCAAACAACCAAAAGGCTTGAGAGCTAAAATCAAAAGAAAGGCAACCTGGATTAGATAATATAACAAATTTTTATGCAAAAAATAATTAAATATAGTCATATTTACCAAAAAACAAAAAAAAATTAATAACAAAAAACTAAAATATTTATCTTACATATTTTAAACATAAGTTACAAAAACAAAAAAAAAATAAGAATTAGTGGAAGTAATAAATTAGTATAGAGATTAAATTTGTTAATTATTATTTCATTTTATTTTTTATTTTACTTTTTTTTTATTTCTTATTTGTTGATAAAATGCAAATTTTTTTTTGTAATAAAATATATTATACATATTAAAATAATGTTAAATTGTATTTAATAATATTATACATTACATATATATTATATATCAAAGATAATATTATATTATGGTTATTTTTTGTAGAATTTTCAATGTCCGAGACAATTTGGAAATTTGAAAACTCAAATGTTATTTCATTTCAAGAATGGTGCTAAGCTTGAAATCTTTAGTATAATAATGTTGTATGAATGTTTTATCCTCGATTTATAATAAATTTTATATAAAAATATAATAATTGTTATAATTTAAAATTATTTTTATTATTATTAATATTATATGTTTTGTAAACAAAATAAAAAAAATATTATACATAATATTATAATATAATAATTAACTATTAACAAATATATTATACAATTCACATTTTAAGTTTGATAACTATTCAATTTATAATAAATAAATCTTTTTTGTGGATTTAAAATAACATTTGAGTATAGGATTTTAATTAAAAAAAAAAAAAAATTAATATATAAACAATTCTTTATTTTAAAATGAAAAAATAAAATTCAACATTTATTTAAATTTTAAAAGGTTCTCATTCACTAACTATATCTTAATATAAAACAAAATGAAAACATCTTCATGCAAAAAAAATAAATTATATTAAATTATGCGAGATTGAGAAAATCTTGTTACAAAAAATTTAAATTTATAACGAAAAAACTCTTGAGAGTTTGAAGAAATGAATTATAAAGAAACAATGGTTCTGGTTTGAACGTTAAAATTATATGACCCGAATTAGTATCTATATATTAACAGTGCCTTTAAAAGCACTTTAATTTATTAGATTTGTTAAATTTTATACTTTGCAATTAGTATATATTTTTTTTTCTCTTTATTTTTGAAACTTACTTATTACATGAAATACTGACGTTATAATTTTTGTTATAAAAAATATTAATTTGGTCATGCCAAATTTGATTGACATCATAAATAATTAAATATTATTTTATAAAAAAAAAAGAGAACCTTATATTTTTTACACTTTGTTAAGAATATTACATTAATAGAAATTTCTATTTATTTAATAATTGTCTATTATTATACAGCAAAAATATTATACAAGTGCAATATATATTTGAGATCCGAAATATTACTCCTAGTTTCCTACATATTAGTTAAGTTTTGAAAACATTAAAATGTATAATAAATTCTGATATATTAGTGTTTTGTTTAATCGATACCATCAGATCTCTTAATAAAATATTTTTACATTCTATTATATTTTAGGATGAGTAGAAAATTATTTTACTGCAAAATTTCTTTATTTATCTAAGTACAAAAATTTTTTTTTGGATTCCTGGAAGCTTTTATGTAGTAAGAAATCTCTAATAATCTGAATTTATTATACATAAGTTTGAACTGAAAATTTCCCGCCAAAATATTGCTTATTGTTAGGTACTTATATGTATTAAAATGTTTTTACTTATATATTAATTAAAAATGATTTAATTTTTTTTTTTAACTTTAGGAATTATTAAACAAAATGACAAGGAAATGAATTCTTAAAAAAAAAAATAAAAAAAAATTGACGAAATCTGGAAAAATAAATAAAAATAGAAATTTCATTGCGTTATATTTTAAGTCCACAACTAAAGTCAAATTTTTTTCATTTATTAATTCGTAGATATTTACTAATTTTTTATTGTTTTTATTATGTCTATTTTGTAGATATTTGTAGTTTACGATTATGATAAACGTAAATATTGAAAAACAATATAAATATTTTTTTTTAGCATAATGTTGAAAAATAAGAAAATCAATTAAAATTATTAGAAATTAAAGAAATACGCAATAAAAATTTAAATTATATTTTTTGATAGAATAAGTTGTTTAAAAAAACCCAAATTTTTCTTGAACTATTATAGTTAAATGTAAAAGTACTAAAAAAGAATATAGATGGATTATGAAATATGAGATTGTGCTGTTAAAAATGAGAAAATTTCAATAATGATCAACAAAATTTAAAATCGGAATCAAAATTTATAATTAAATTATTTTACACAATATTTGAAGAACATAAATATCAGCGATTTTGCGAGTTCTAAACTTGCACTCTATGTTAACTCTATAGCTGGTATCACAAAACTTTCATTTAATAAAACACTTACTCTACTGAAAGTCACAAATTAAATCGTAATCAAATGCAACATTTTGCAAAATTATCCCCAGTTTCATGATATCAATAGCTTGTCTAATGAATGTTATAATCAAATATTCTTAAAAATGAAATCTTGTTTCAGCGATATCTTGACTAAAAATCAGCGTTTAATATGTAAATTTTTCCTAAACTTACGAACATCTAAAATATACTTGAAATCTAAAGAAGTAGTTTATTGAATATTATTGGAAAAGCTTTCTTTTTTGAATTTTATTAAGTTTCAAATATATTGTAGAAATTTTCCCCTGATATTGATTTCAAAATATTAGTAATTTTTTTCTGAACTTAGTAATGAATTAAAGTATATTAAAATATCCTAATTCTAATACTAAGTAAACAAAATATAAATAAAATATAATATACTATCCACGAAAATAATAATGAATTATTGTTAAATTAATTTTTTGTTTTAAACGTCAACCTCAGGATCTCAATTCTCCTTTTTGTAATACAACTACGACTATGCAAGCTAAAATCCTTGCGAAAAATCATTATCTAAATTATTTATTTTATTACACGTTATTAATTTTTTCTTTTTATTTTTAATTAAATTTTTATTTTTTAATTCAAATGAGCTTAACTCTAAGCTAAAATAAAAAACATTGTTTTAATCTAAAATATAATATTATTTATATTTTTAAATTAACTTACTTATTACTCTTATATAAAATGCAAATTAAAATTAGAATTACGCATCGAAGTAAAAAAAAAAAGTTTGTTACTTAAGTCTTTTGTTTTTATCCATATTCAAAAAAAAAAAAATAAAAATTAAATTCTAGGAAAGATTTTAAAGTTTTTATATGAAAATGTGTTTTGTTAGCAAATATAATAGTTGTTTCTTTATAAAGGAGAGCCTTTTGTTTTTGAAACCGACCTCAATATTTTTCATTCACTGTACTATAATATATAAATAAATATATATATACAATAACAGAGATACAAAAATTTATAAAATAAATCATAGAACAATAAATTATATAAAATAAAAATTAAATAAAAAACTATCATTATATAAAGAAAAATAACTAGGTATAATACTTCTTCACATAATAATTAATGAATAAATGAATACAAAATAATAATAAAAAAAATTATATATATATATATATAAATTTAGAAATAATATACCTATTGTACTTCTTCAGAAGCAATGTTAAAAAATAAATAAATTATAATTTTTCTGTTTATTTCGCAATTAAAAATTGTATCTGGGAATATTAGGGGATTTAATTTTATGTTTTTAAAATTATGATTGAATCATTTAAAAGTTGCCTTGAAACTGATAAAACTTTGTTATCAAAAAAAAAATTAACACTAATTTCAACATTAATTTATATTTCTTCAAGCTAATTGATGACAAAGATTTTTTTTTCATGATAAATAAAAAAAAAAAAACTATTCTAAAAAAAAATTTTTAATTGCTGAAAATTATACTATTAATAAAATCGATAAAATGTTATGTTAAATATTTGGTGTTTTCTTTATATATATATACTTTGTATGCATATTTCTTGTTTAGAATTTAAAATGATTAAAATAATATTATATAGTTATTCTAATTTTATTGAAATTTTCATTTCTAACATTTCTCATAAAATATATACTTTGGTGAAATTCCATGTTTTATTTATTACATTTTGATTAATCGAAATGGAAAATTTTTGGCATACCGTATTCACATCCCAATGCCATTATATACTCAAATTAAATATAAATATGTATGAACTTGGAAATTATTTTTGAAGCTCTAACTCTTTACTTAATTTAAACATTTTAATAAATGTTTTTTAAACTTCAATTGTCGCAAATATATTTCATAGAAATACAATTTAAAATTTTTAAGTAGAAAAATTATTACAATTTTTTCTAAAACTATCAAGTACAAGATATTAAGAAATTTTTATTCACCAAGAATCAGTTAATGAAATTTAAAACCATGAATAACACATTTTGGGAATAATGAATTTTAAACACAATAGAAATAATTAACCAAGGACAGGTATCGAATGAATTTTGAAATTTTTTATGGGTGGGGTGTTACACCTACGGGCTTTCTGAGTTTTCCACGCGTATCCGTAGATAAAATTGCGAAAAGGAGGTTAACACTTCTTTTCCGGGAGGACACGCGAATGGCTCTTTTAAAAGGATAACAAAGCCTGCGGGCGTTGTAGCCCTTTTAAGTGAGTCAGAAAGCCCGTGGGCGTTATGACTTCGGGCGTGGTGACACTCCATCGATATTACATAATATTTTATTTAAATTAAGACTTAAAAATATTTTTTTTTTTCTGTTTAAATATTTTACTAAAATTTTCTTAGTTAATGTTAATAAAATAATAAATAAATTTTAATTAGATAATTTTATTGTTTTGTTTTAAATTTAATTTTTTTTTTTTTAAATATATTCATAAAATGAAATTTGTTTGTTATCATAAATATAGAAAATTTTAAAATATTAAATATATTTTACTATAGTTAGTATAATATAGATCTGAATTGTTATAAAATATTATACAAAATCAAAAAAAAATAAAAAAATATTTAACAATAATATATTTTGAAAATATATAGAGAATAATATTTATTTGGGATCTAAGAAATAATTGTTTTATTTATTTATTTTTTTTAATAATATTTTAGCTCGATTGGATTCCAGCAAACAATTTTCTAATTTGTTCAAGAATTTTACTGAATTTTAAATTCTTAATAATTCTAACGTTCTAAAAGTAAGGATTAAAGGAGTTCTTAATTTAAACTTCATCAATTTACTATACAAATAATCTCAACTGCACATAAATTTCAATGAATTTTGTTCACATTCTGAACCTGGAGAATTTCAAAGTTAACATCTAAATTAAGATAATTTTAAAACGTTAAATTATAATTTTTTGTACCATAGTTTATAAACAATTATTTTACTCTCTTAGTTTCTTTTATAAAGTTGTGAACATAATTGATGCTACATGATATTACTTATCAACTACAACTACATCGGTGGAGAAGTTACAACGTTTAAATAATTTATTAATTTTTGTTCGAAACAAATGTTTTAAACATATTTATTTGTTAAAAAATTATTTTTTAAAGAATAACTTAGATTTTTTGACGTTTTCTATATTTGATTTTTGACAATTTAAAATCTAATGTAGCCAGGCCGTCCAATAAAGTCGCTTATAAGCCCCGTTCAATATTATATATTAAAATATACGCTGTCTAATTTTTTTTGTCATTATATTTGCAGCTTATCGTATATACACTCGTATATACACTTTAATGAATATTTTAGGATTAAGAATTTATTCAGATTTCTTAGTTTTTTTATAAAACTAAAGCGTATGAAAAAATGGAATGGAATAAATTTTTTTAAATAGATCATTCATTACAATATACTATGTGTTATATTTGTAATATTTATTATCTTAAATGAAAAATATACAAATAAGTAGTCAAAGTTTAACTAAAAGTTAAAGTAAAAAATTATATTTTTTGATCATTAACAAACTTGACATTTTTGTCTAGAATATAATATGATTTTATTAATTTTCAACCAATATAACTTTTTTTTCACATTATTTTATCTTATCTCTAATAAAAATAAGATTATGTAGAATCAATATTATTTATTAATAAATAATAAATTTTTTACCCTAAAAGATATAAGTTTTTCCCTTTCCAGGAATCTGGAAATTATTTAAAAAAAAAAATTTAGGTTATTTGTAAAATTAAGCCAGAAAATAATAATATAATTATAATAAGTAAAACAAAATTCAACCAAATTTACTCAAAAAGTCAATATCAAAATATAATAATATTATTTTTAATATTATTTTTGACTTTAAGGAACTTTATTTTACAAGAGTAACCAATACCATACATTTACAGAGACTTAACATTATATATATATATATATATATTCAAGTCAGGAACGTCTTATGATTAACTGAAGAATATATTTTTTATATATATTCAATATAAGAAACGAACTTTAATCAAAATCAAACAATTTTTATAGAACGCATATTTCATTATTAGAATTAAACTTCGTACCGGTAGTGAAAATTTTCTTTGAAACCCCTGCTCAATTTCTTTTTCATTAAATATATACAATGTATATACATAATATTTATGAGTACGACCGACGATCTGAGAACTGTAAAATTTATGAGAAAATTAAATTATGTATGAGGAGAATCTTTTCTTCTTTTTCTCTGTACACATCTGTTTTATCTCATTTTCTTGTGTGTAGACAATTTTTTTTTTTATGTTTTCAACGACTCAACAACATAAGTATAATAATAATAATAGTAATAATTCTTTTGCACAATTCATTTAAATATTCAGTTGAGTGCGCAAAGTTAAATCGATAAGTTCAGGACTTTTTGTTATACGCATAAAAATAATAATTTTAATTTATTTTTTTAATTTATTATTTTTCTTTAAAATTTAATTTGTAAAAAAAAAAATTTCGTATTTTTAATTAACACAATATCAAAGTTTTTAAATTTTTTAATTAATTTGATTAAAAATTTAATTTAATATATTTAATTTTATGTTTGTAACTAAAAAAAAAATCAATTTCAATAAAACAACTTAAAATTTAATAAAAAAAAAAAAAATTCCTGATTTTTCAATTAATTCCATAAAAGAAAAATCATATAACCTAATTTTTTATTTTTATATATTTTTGTTAAGAAAAAATATACGCATAGTGCGACACAGAAAATAAATAAAAATAAATAAACAGTGTGTGCACTAAAAATAAATAATAAAAAAAAAAAAAAACGGATGCGAAAAAAAAAATTAAGATTTATTGAAAATAATTAAGTTCAATATAGAAAAATAAGATAAATTTTATAAAATTTTTAAGATTTTGAAACAAAAATAACGAAAAAAAATTTTGTTTTTTTTTTTTTCATTTATTTCCGATATACCGTAGAAATTGAAGTTTATCAAAGCAAAAAATTATTTTTTTTTTCGTTGTCATTTTAAAAATCACAGCAAATATATAGAAAACAAATTAGGTGAGCAATAATTGTTCTTTTATTATTATTATTATAATTTTAATTTATTTTTATCATTGAAAAAAAAATATTAAAAACAAAAAATTGATAGGCGGATACACCGTGATAGTAAAATATGAAGAAAAAAATATATGTACACATATCTATAGCCTCACTGTTGAGCTACTAAAAATAGTTTGGCAGGCCAAAAAATAACTTCTTAATAAGATAGTCGACTAACGATTTAAAATCTAACGGTGGCGGTGAGATACAAATCATACAACATTACAAAATTATGTGATGAAACTCCTAATTATTTCAGTGAAATGTTTTGAAAAGTCAGAATAATATCGATGAAGCAAATTTTTTTTCTTGGAGAATGTTCTAAATTAACAAATATTGATTGATTAAAAAATTCTAAAAATAAAATTTATTTAACAAACGTGCAGCAAAAATTCCAATCTAAGCTGCTCCCTTCTTCCAAATGATATATAGAAAAGTAAAAATTAGTGGAAAAGAAAACGTTTAAATAACTATCTAATTATTGCAAATTTATAAATTGTTTCCTAACTATTTATAAGTATTACCCACCACTTTAAAACTATAAATTTGGTTGCATAATAACTATGGAATGTGGAATATTAATAAATTTATAGAACTCTAGCTTCTTCTTTTCGACTATTTATTATATTAAAGTGCAACGTTTTCTTTAATAATATAATTTTATATATGATTTTGAGAGGCATTTTTTTTGTTGTGCTAAACATCGATAATAAACATTTGATGATAAATTTTCGGACCTTTAAATAGCTCTGTGTTATGAGTAAAGACGAGCTACGAAAAGTTTTTGATAAAATCTCAAGAATTCTCAATAACTTTTTTCCATAATGCGATTATAATACTGATAAATCTATTTTTGCGTCGCAACTCAACACTTAAACTTTAACTGCCAAAGATTTTACATTCGTATTAAAAAAGCGCTTGTGCAAAAGATCTTCTGCAAAAACAATATATCTTCATCAAACATTTAAAATTTTTTTTTTAAATTATAAATTTTACAATTCTTTAATTTTATTATTCTGTCACTTTTTTTTTATGACGATCATTCCAAAGTTTCCAAAAATTTTAAATTCGTATTAAAAAAGGGCCATAGTGCAATAGATCTTTAGCAAACATTTTAAATTTGTAAATTTTATAATACTTAAATTTTATTATTCTGTCTACTACACTTTTTTTTTATTACGATTAATACAACATTACTCTTCCTACCCTACTACCTGTTTTATATATTTTATTATAAAAGGAAATAAAAGATATCTATACATTAAATGCAATCGCTACTGATATACATTATTTTTTGTTTCAATTATGTGCAATTATGACTAACCATAAGAAAATAATAACTATAAGATACAAATTTTCAATCTAAAAAAAGTGTCAAATTGCATTTTTGTTATACACAGATACTTATGTGTGTATATATTATGATTTTTACGCTCCATTTTATGCTCATCCCTTTACATATTTGCTTTATTTTATTTATTTTTTTTTTAATTCTCGATCTTGACTCTCTATAAACTTTATTTACTTTACTCAATTTAATTCAACTAAAATAAAAATAATTTTTTATTATTTTTACTCTCATCTCAGAAATTATTTTGTTTTTTTTTTTTTTTTTTTTAATTTAATTAACATTTTTATTTACCTCTCAGTATCCTCAAGAATACTATTATGTATGTATATTATTATTATTATTTATTTTTTTTGATCAGTTTGTTTACAAATATTTACTTTTGTTAAAACCAAAAGTACTCATTTTTGTTTTGCTTATATTTTTTTTTGTTTCAAAAAAAAAAGAAGCATGTTTTTATTAGATACTATACAAATACAATTTCAGTTATGCTGCGCATAGATATATGTATATATATTTATTTCCCGGGTACACTAATACATTAAAAATAAATTATGTTTTGAATAATTTTTTTCTTATATGTGCAATTGCACTTGATGATGATAATTTATTTCTTACCTGTGAGGAAATTTGAAAAAAAAAAAAACTTTTTCACCTGAAAATGTTTTATATTTTTGTTTTTCATCTTTTTTTTTTATTTTGTATTTAGAAAAATATTTAATAAAAAAATCTTAATTAGGGTTAGGTTATCTCAATAGTATAGAAAATTATTTTTTTCATAGTAATTATAATAAATGATTATGAATAAAAATTTACTTCCGGCTCATTTTATTTTGAAGTAAAATAAAAAAAAATTAAATTAGTTTACATTCAATAAGAAAAAAATTTATATTTCTTAAAATTAGATATTACATATCATGATGCATAAGGTATAAAATAATTTAATAATATTTCGTTACTAGCATACCTGAAATTTTTGTGGCTTGAAACTTTTATTTTTATTTTTTTTTGCGTATAAACATTTGGTTTGAATAATACTCATGATAAATTATTTACTTCAAAATTATGACAAAAAGTTAATGAGTATAACATTATAGTCAGCTGCAAAGCAATATATGTAGGTTGAAAATATTCTGTCTGAATTTCCGAGTTCATTGTGTCAAATTGTTCTTATTTCAAGATATTTTGTCGCAATTGTCAATATCATATTTTAAGTTTTTTATTAATACGAATTGCGAATAATTTTCATTTTTCACGAAAAACTATTTAACAATTAAAATTTAATTAAAATGAAAATTTTCATTATTAATCATAAAATTATTATTGTTCCATTTAAATTAAATTTTTCTATATCATTTCCCTATAATTAACGTTTAGAAACGCCTTCTATTCTAATGCCGTCAGAAAGTGACTAAATGATTTTTATCTGTAATGGCGTTATAAAATTGACAAAGTCCTTCTTCCTTTAGATTGGCAAAAACTATATATTGTTGCTTTAAGTTTTCCTTGAAATATTTTTTTTATTACACATAAAGTGAAAAACGTGAAATCTGAAAATCTCATTGAGTTTTTTCAAATCAGAAAATTTGTACAAATCAAAGAATAAATTGAAGAAACAATAATAATTTTTGTTTTTTGTATTATATCGAAAATAATAAAAATCATTAATTTTCCATGAAAAAAACTTTTTATAAAAAAAATAATTTTCTTTAAATTGAATTCGGAACATGTACGTATTTCTAATTTTCCACAAATAAACCTAAATAAAATTAAATTAATTAAAATTTAACAAATGACTATGCTACAAAAATTGATTAAATCCTAGAATTAATCTTGTGAAAATAAATTAAATTTTCTGATTTAATTTAATTATGGGAATCTAGCCAATTTTAAAATCTAATAAATTTTTATGTTTGCAAAATAATTAAATTTAAATAAACTTTACAACAAATATATGTATGATGTATTTACAATATAATTTCCTAAACAGGTAAAATAATCTATTTCTGGTTTAAAAAACAAAAAATAAGTAAGTAAGTAGATGACTTAAATTTAAGATTTTTAGATAAATACCAAAAATAAAAAAAAATAAAAACTCATTTAACAATTTTTTTCTTTTTTTATATGCCAGATTAGCTTCAATTTTTCTAACAGTTTATTTTATGTATATGCAACATAATTTTTGATTTTATTTTTTATGCTTTCCTTATTTATTTTTATTTTTTTTTCTTGGATACCTATTATATATATAAATAAATAAATAAAAATATGTGTATGCACAAATAATTTGTTGTATACATTTGTGTTTTACAATCGAAATATTATGAACCTATATAATGCGATTTTATATTTGGTAAAGAAAACTATATTTATGTATATAAAACGAACATCTCAGTTTAGAAGCAGAGAACCACATGTGTTTTACAAGAAATATTCTTCATAGATATATCCAAATTCCATTAAAAATATATAGGCAATAAATATAGAGTTTTTATTCAACATTAAATATTTTATTAAAGAATTTAAGAAATTGTCATTAATTTTTAAAGTCTATAATACTTAATAAAAAAAATATATAAATTTATATTTTCTAAATTCCTTAATTTTTTAATGCTTTTCAAGACTAAATTCGACCTAATGAGAAATATAATTCTAACCTAATGAGTTAGAATTGGAAAAAAGATGTATATGCAATAAAATGGCGCGAAAACACTTAATTAATATCAAGTGAAAAGAAACTAATAAATTAAAATCAAATGTTCGATAAGAAATATTATTCTAAAAAATATTCCTCGATCTTCTAGTAAATTTTATGACAGTGACAACTAAAACATTGTCTTTTCAATACAAAATATCAGATCCAATGTTCTGCGACAAATTAATACAATTTCGCCTTTACTTTAATAGTATATGGCATGTAGTTCCATCACAAGAAGATTACTCCACTTCTCAAGAAATAAAATAGTGAATCTGAACCCAAATTTTTTTTCTCAACACTAATCAATTAATCAAACTATCACAATTTTAAATTTTTAAAGATTTTTATATATCTAATGAGATGTTATGTTATGAATCTTTATTTTTGAAAAAATATTTTTCATCAACAGATTAAAGCCAGGTACAAAATTTAATTGTTGAAGTTGAAGAGAAATTTTTAAAATAAAAATATTTTCATGTTGCTTTATATATTTATGTTTTGTTGATGTTAGTTTCTTAAAGAATGTGTCGTTTTAAAGATCTATGTTGCCACATTTCTTTTAGATGCGCGCACAATGAAATCAAAAATGATTCTTATTGTTATTCGATGCATTTGTGTTTTTTTTTTCGTTTTTTTTTTACCTTTTTCTACAGCATAAAAAATTACATAAAAAAGCAATAAAAAGATAAATATTTTAATAATAAAGATTAAAAAGAAATGTCTTTGACACTGAAAATATTATTGAAAATATTTTGAATTTTTAATTGTAATTTTATAGTTTTATTAATATGTAAAGGTATTCTGTGCACATAATGTTTATGCTATATAATTTTTTCATAGATTTATTAAATCAAATATATTTTTTTTAATTATGCTGCTTAACATAAATTATGATGTTTCAGATGAAAGATCTTATCTTATCACTTATCTTATTCGTTAATCTTCAAATACAACGCTATATACACATTATTTTGACAATCCACAATTTATCTTTCACCGGTTCATATTACTTATAATTCAGAGTATTAAAATTATATAATCTTAAATACTATTTTAATGATATTTAACTAAGATAACTAACTAAGATAATCTTAAAAGTTTCTTTTACTTATATTAAAATTTTTCTTTTCTTTCACTTAAATAAAGTGCATTTTAAAGTCTTTTAAACATTGTGTTGATGCCTTTGTACAAACCTAAATAAGACATATTAATTTTATGAACTATAAAGCGAACGAGAAAGCTGGTATTTATATGTGAAATCGAATTTTTTTTAAACTTCTGTGTTACTGGTTATGTTCAAATATTTTAAGTCTTTAATGTTATACACATAAATGAACATAATATATTATTGATAACTATTATTTGTCATTTTCAAATTTGTACACCATTTATTCAAAGTTAATTAAAATTTATATTTAAATTTCCAATTAATTTTTTTTTTTTTTTCGAAAAATAATTATATCTAAATCTCAATTAAAAAGAACTCTATAGTCCCATGCATTAATCAAAATTATATACAAATTAGTCAAATTATTCATTTGAAAAACAAAAATAAAAATATTTTATTATTCATTAATGCTAAATGCGACCCATAATTGTAAGCAGTCTTAAATTGGACATAAATACATATATTTTCGAAATAAGTAAGTTGTGCGTAAAATTTTATTTATTTCAAAGAATTATTGCTGAAATTTTTTTTTTTATTAAAATCAATTCATGTAATAAGATAGATGTGCAATATAGATAAAATACATATTTTTTTTTTCATTCTAAATGATATTTTTATGTGCGATTGATTGAACACCTACAGGTCGAATTATGTTAATCGTTTCAATTTGCATGCAATGGTCCCAATAATGATTTTTGAAAAGAGAAAATAGTTTTGAAAATTTTTAAATTGATTTTAAAAGCAAGCATAATTTAATTTTTATTTAATAAATGGTCCATTCTATAATAATAATTTATGTTGAAATAATTTTCTATTTAGGCATGTAATTTCATGAAAATTATGCTCATGCTAAAAATATGTCATGATAAAATAATGTATATATGCACATAAATAAAAACAATTTATGTAGAAAGATTAATTTTTTATTAATTTCAATGAATGCTTATGAATATGTCTCAATAATAAGTGATTATGTTTCTTTATAATGTTGCCAAATATATTAGAAAATGTATTTATAGTTGGTAGATTTTAATTCTGAAATTAAATTAATTTTGAGCTAATAAAATCATTTAACATCGATATTTTATTATAATTTTTGATCAAATACATCATGCAAAATATGATTAATGGAATTCATCCTAATATTAAGAAGTTGAATTATAAATTATAAGAGCCAAAATTAACCTTGTCCAGAAATTTTAATATTGTAATTAAAATTGTATAGTTCTTGGATGCAGCCAATAAAAATTATGAATTTGTAACATTATATTTATTTATTTCTATTTATCGTAGGCATATAAATTGTAAGGTAAAACCATTACCAGAATTTGCACATTGGTTTTATGAAAGAAAATCAAGAACACTAATAATTCAAATCCATCTTTGTTTCGTTCAATTTCTTGTTTCTCTAATATTCAACTAAGTAAATTAGTTTTGCAGATCAGTATAAAAATTATTTTAATATTCATATTATTAATATGTAAATTAAAATATTTTACACCAAATGCTTTAGAATTATGTAATGTACATAATTCATAAGTTTACTATACATGAATGTACAAATACATGTTGATTTATACCTTTTGGGCATATGAAATTGTTTTGATGTTTCATTACTTCGTCAAAACTGTCAAGACTAATAAATGCGAAATAAATTAAAAAAATATATGTGTATAAATACATTTATATATTCATATATAAATATTTTAAAAATATTTTAAGTACGTTTTTGTATTATTAATTTTCTTGAAACCTACACACTATTTCCAAAATGTAATTCACAAAAAGAGAAATACTAAGTGTTGACGAAAATGGTTATTATTTTGTTTTCATTTTACGTTTATTTTAAACGTTTTATATAAATGCATTTTATATAAATATTATGCATACCTACTTCTTATTATTCCGTGTTGAGTTCATAACATCAGAAATTAATATTAGCAATGTTTGAAAAATTTATCTGTGAGTTATGGTTGGACTAACCATTTTACTTGTTTTAATCGAATTTATAATGATTCTCTTTGCTTAAGTTCTTATAATTCTCATTATTATAGTTGTTTATAATAATGCACTTGAATGTCAACATGAAGAAAATCTTAAAATAATTTGAAAAAAAAAGAACAAAATAAATAAATAAAAATTACAATCTTAAGTATGTACACCTACGTCTTATAATTCTAATATGAACATCAATAAAAAAAATAAATAAAAATTATAAAAAATAACCCAAAATGCGTGGAACATTTCGGAAAATCTGTTTAATTAAACTTAAATCACCAAACTCTTTAAAAGCATCTTTAAAGTAATATTATATTCAGTAGTTAAAGATTATTTTGTGTACAACAAAATCTTAGAGATATGGTCGTAATAATATAATATTATTTTAACAGCCGGCACGAAGCTTTAATCTGATAAATGAATTTGCATAGACAAAATAATACTAAATTTATTTTATCTTAAAAATATCAAATTTACCACCTGTTGTTTCTTTTTTTTTTTTTTTACAATACCACACGATTCGCATCATTTAATTATTTTTTAATATAGATTTAAAAAAAAAAAGGGAAATAGTGAAAAATGTAATATGAATCGATGCGAAAAAATCTATAATAATCTTAAAAAAAAAAAAATGTTTATGCATAATATTTTTTTTACAACTCTATGTAATATTGAATTAAAAAAAAAACAAGAAACATTAACTTGGGGATTTTAAAATTGAATTATTTTTCATTTGATTTTTCAACATGCGCAAAATCATGTAATTTATAAAAATGAAAAATTTATATTTTTAACACTTTATTTATAATAATACATTGAAGCGACTGAGAAAAATTACTTATGTTTTACATATTTTTATGCTTGTTTTTATTTTCTCGCTATGTAATATTAATTTGATAAGCTTGTTAGAAATTAACTTCAGCATGTAATAAAATTAATTGGCTAAGTCTAGTCCGTGAAATAAAAATAAACAAAATCTTTTATATAATTAACGCGCGTTAACAGATTTAAAACACCAAAATGAATACAGAAAATGTGGCAAATAATTCAAAACAAAATTTAAAAAAAAAAAAAATATATTTTCCATCGTTAGCCTGTGAAATATATGTAAGTATTATGGTTTTCCCAACAAAAAAATAAAATAAGTAAGAATATATATCTCAAGACCTTATTAAAAACTAATAATTTTTTAAATAAGTGGTTTTATTTTCTTTAAATTAATAAGATACAAATTAATTAGTAGAAAACAAAATATGTATGTCTAAAAATTTAAAGATAGAGCAAAACAATTCAAATTATAAATTTAATTCAATTGAATATTCGATAGTTTATATATAATGTCATTTCATTTCTTTGGCGTATTAATAGCAAAATTTCACTTAAAATATATTATAAATTTGTTTTGGCAATCTCAGCTTTTTCTATACCTAATCTTCAATTTTCCCACATTTAAGATTTTATCAAAATAATTTTCAACAATAATAAAGATATATACATACTTTTACAATATTTGGATATTTTAAATAAGTGCCTAATTTGGTTGGGTTAAGGAAAATGTTATTTTATCATGCGAATAAAAAATGTATATGTCGGTACTAAAATTGTTTTTTTTTTATTAAAAATCTATTAATAGTAATTAAATCATCGTAAATTAGAACAAAATAATCATTCAACATTACATAGTATATGTTCGTAGTATAATAGAATGGGAGTTGCAGTCAATATAATAAGTTCAATATTATTTTTCCAACATAAAAATGAATTAATTGATTGATTTTTTTATTATTTTTATTACTGACTTTACGCATTATATACATTTTTAATTGAATAAGTTTGAATTTAATTAATTTTTATTGGGCTCATTAGGCAGAAAATAAATTTAAAAGTGAAAGAATTTTTATCGTTAATTCATGACAATTTAATAAATGTTTTTTTCTATAATTTTGTCAATTACGTAAGTTCATATATTCGAATAGATATAGAAATATAATATTTCTGTTCAACGTAAAAGCAAAGTGTGCAGTTTTATTCGTTAAAAATTTAGCATAATCAGGATGGGTATATCACATACCTACAGATAAAGCATAATTAAAAAAGCAAAGATATAAATTTGAGAGTGACATGGTGCTATGAAATAGAATGTAGCGATTAAGAATACATAAAAAAATTCAATATCTCATAATTGTAATTCCAATCTTATCAGAAACTCAATGCGAAAATGTATAAATATATTTTTTTTCCGTTAATTTTAATATTATAATATACTAATTCTTAAAATTTCAGAAATCGGTTTAAAGTAATAGAATCTAATATACACCATATTTGTATTAAATTTTTTTTTGGATTTATTGTCGAATTATAAAAGGTGCATTTACTACATTCTATTTCTTTATATTGTACTTATACTTTCAAAAAATATGTAAAATATCTGAGCGTTGTATCAATTTACGCAAAAATATTGATTTTAAAGAATTATATATTTTTTAGGAAACAACATTTATTAGGCCCGCACGCTTGATGATGTGCATATATAATTAAATTGCAATTGAGTTATGTTTATTTCAATAATAACAATTATTACAATAATAACTATTATTTTGTCTATGTCACTTTGTTTTTCCTCAATGTAACATTTTGACTTCAAGAATTATCTAATGAAATTAAAATTGTGATAATTACAATAATATAGGCATATTAGAGTGTAAAAGAACATTTAAGATTGATTTTCTGGATGATAGAATTCACAAGCATTAGTCATACTTAAATTGACCATTAACATTATTATTGGCCTAAATTTTTTCGTTTTTGCCTAAATAAAGTAAGCCCTTTTATTTAACCATATAATGTTTTTTGTAAACATTTAAAAATAATAATAAGAATAATTAAGCCATACCCTTGATTTTCTATTACAATAAACATTTAACAAAAGCATAATTCTGCATATTAATGAAAATTAAAGAAAACATTAAAAAAAAAAAAAATTCATTGATGCTTAAGAATAGAAAATATATTTCTATTTTTTTTTTAAGATGCTTATCTATTTCTGAGAAAATTAACCAATGAAAAGAAACTGTGGAATAATTATGTGTAAATATATATACATTTGTGTGCATATAGATTATATTATATATTATTTTATATAACATTCAAAATAATTATTTTTTCAATTGAAATTTACGATTAAATATTTCTTTAAGTAGTAAATAATGTTTATGTTATTTTTTTTAAGTCGGTGTAATATTTTTGAAGTATTCTTAAATGAGATTTAAATGCATGATCAACTTTATTTCTTACTGTATATATTTAAAGGAATTGAAACAATTCTCTTAAATATATGTTCTAGAGAGCCGTAGTATATGTGCAGAAAAAAGTACTGGCTTCACATAGTTAAGCCACCGTCAGCAACATTTTATTATTTTTCCACTGTAGATGTTATTTGAATTAAAATTAATTTTTTTGCATGATCAAGCTATCAAATATTTAAAAAATCCAAATTGTAGCGAAAAATCTAGTTTGAGTATCTATTACATAAATTACATAAATTACATATAGATTCGAACTTGTATAAGCTTTAGGAATTTTATTTGTTGTAGAAGTATTCTTCAGAATTTCTAAAATTGAATTTAAAAATATTCAATTTTGTGATGAGAAAATATTTGTGTATCATATTTTATTCAAAATCGCCCACCTAAATAATTAAAATTCAACAACTCATTTTCTCATGGGGATAATTCTGTTTAAATCAAAAAATGGAAAAAAAAAAAAAACAATTCTTAATACACGTGGATTTTTGGTTGACAATTTTTTTATTTCTTTAAATCCAAAAAAAATGTGTAAAGGAATTTTTCTAAGACTTTTTATGTACAGAAAAAAATATAAATGCTCTCAATTATAATCCATTTTTTTTTTTAGTAAAAATTTATAGTTTTTATGATCTTGGTCATATTATATTTTTTTTAAGGAGGAGTGACATGTTCAAAATTTTTAATTACAAATTTCATCGTCGGATAATTTTATTTCAAGTCCATTGTTGGAGTTAAAAATTAATTTTGTATAGTAATTTGTTTGTATCTTTTTCTTTATAAATATTTTAACGTTAAACTGACCACAAAATCAAACCAGCTGGCAATAACTTTACAATATTAGTAATATTTTTAACTGGCATGCTTTATATGAAGTTCAATAGATAATATTGATATTGAAGCAATAAACATGAAAAGCTGAAGCTTTCCTAATAATTTCCTATAATGAAAAATTTATTCAATTTTTAGATAAAAGACATAAAAATCTTATGTGCCAACAGTGTGAATTCCGAGTTTTATTATTTCGAATTTCTACAATAAAAATTTTAAAATCTTTTATTTTTTATTTTATGGCTTTTATTTATTCCAATTGTTCTACATTTTGTACTAACAATTTACTAAAACGTCTAAGTTTTACTACAATTCCTTCAATTTGGATATAACAATTTTTTTTAGAATGACTGATAGTGAAGATTATTTCTCAATGTCATACAATCAACATAATCAATTTTTAAACTGTTTGTTTTTATATTAATTTCCTCCTCTTGCATAATCTATAAACAGAAAAAAATAATTTTTTTATAGAATTTTCGATAAGTTTATATTAATTTATAAAAATTATACCTGAGTATTAAGAAGATAACGTAATGAAGCCTTATTTTCAGTTAATTTATTATTCAATGTTCCGATAGTACATTTTAATGCGTGCAATTCTTTATATAATGAATCTTGAACCAAATCACAAGCCATTTCAATTCCAGGTCTCTGAGCTCGATTGCCTAATCTCATTTGACATAAGGCAAGATATCCTTCCTTGTCAGCAATTTCCTTTTCTAAAGCAATTATGTTACGATTAATTTCATTGATATGATTAACTGTATCATTATGTGTTGCTTCCAGATTCTCTTTAATGCAACGCGTTTCACCTATACGTCTTTCATAAGCTTGATTACAGCGATCTCGTTGTGTTTCTAAATCTTCAACAACTTGTTTCAAAAGTAAATCGATATATGAACGCATTTGGGCAGAAGCATTTAATTCTTTAGCATTATTTTCAATATTCTTATGAGTTGCATGTTCCCACTCGGGTAAAGTATAATCGCTAAAAAAATATAATTATCATATTTAATTGCTTTATACTAAATATTTGTTTCAATTGAGTTTAATTTCTAAACTTTACCTAACTAAATATGAAATAGAATTATATATATTATATTCTACATTAGACGAATTCTTATGAAATATTACATTACCATTTCGCCAATTTTGTTTGTCCATAATAAACACTCATCTCTTGCTGATTTTCTCTCAATGATAAGTTACATTCATCGATTCTCAATGATTTATCCTTATTGTATAAATCACGGTCCAGCAAATACATTGTTGCTCTCATCCGTCTTATCTGTTCATTAGTTTCACTCAATGTTTTCTCTAATAACGCTTTACAGCCTCTAATTACTTTCATTTCCTGCCTCAACTGACAACTGACTTCATCGTCAACTAAATCAGATCCTAAACGACCCTCACGCAATACCATACATTTTTGAGTGATTGCCAGAGATTTCTCTTTCAAAAAGTCGAGTGTATGTAAAATTCTTTTCTTGTATGTTTTCATTGCATCTTCTTCCATCACAGCCGTTTTCTTTTGTTGATTTAATTCATCTAACAAAAATCTGATCTCAGTGGCTCGTTCTTTCAAATGATAATCCACTTCTTTTTTCCACGTATGAGTTCTATCCCTTGTTTCATCAACAACTCTTTGCGATTCTCTGTGTAGAAATAAAATATTAATAGCAACTACTACTTGTTATTAAAAATTGAAATCTTAACCTAGCACATTGTTTTCGGAAAAAAAAAAAATCAGAATCTTAATACTTTTTTTTCTTTTAAACATTTCTTCTTTTATTCAAATCAAAAAGAATTAACATATAACCAACGTTGAATGTGCAATGCTTAAAATATAATTTTTAAAATTCAGTTCACATTATGTCTATGTTTTGATTATATATGGATTGTATGTATTCATTTCATTGAACACATATTATTTCCAAAAACATTATATTACCGATTAGCCTCAATTTTTTGTTAAAACCTATAGAAGATTTTTATAGACAGAAAACAAAATATTTTTAAACTTTAAAAACCAAAATTAAGCTAAAAAAAATTAAAATGAATTGATCATTAGTCTCATTATGGGTTTTTAAACCACAACGTTTTCATTTCTTTTTATAATATGATAAAAAAATTGACATGATATTGATCAATATTTCCCCAAACATATTTTTGCTCATTTGATATAAATGAAAAAATATCCAGTTGTCACGGTCAAAAACTAATCGTAATATAATGATCGGTACGGGAATAATAAAAAATCATTTTATAAAAGTTGAATATTAATGAATTTTCTTATATTCATTCATTTTCTGATTTTTAAAAAAATTTCACGGTAAATGGAAAAACATCGTGTCGTGTGACCAAAAAAAAAAATAAAATAAATAAAAACAATTCGTTTAGCTCTGTTCATATATATATATGTATATATTTTTTAGTAATGAGAAAATTTTTTAATTTCAACTTTCATAAGACTTTCACATCATTTTTTTGTACGAAATTGATAACAAATAAATAGATTTTTGAAATTGACAGAAAAATTTTAAAAATAGATATTTATTTCACATGTTTAACAAAATTTTTACCATAAAATTAAGCTCAGAAAAGATCTTTTACATCTTACTTTACTGCAAGAGCTATATTATGTCGAATATGAAAACTTTTAGAATTTTTGATTTATTCAAAATTTCAGGTGTTAATATTATACAATACCATGTACCTTTATGTTTCTTCTTAAGCTAGTATGTTAGTTAACTTTAAAAGAGCTCCAACATCAATATACCTTTAGGTTTATTATATAGATATAGTAAAATATGATAAATGTAACAAAAAATCGATTAACATTAGATTTTTAAATTAAATTATACGTATTTCAAATTCTTACTCGACAATACGTTCTGCCAATTTTTGCTGATCTTCACTTATTTTAAACTTGAGCTTATTATTGAAATCCCAGTCTTGTGGTGAATATTTGGGTGGTGCTCTGGAAATAATTTCCAAATTTTTTTCACCCATATCTACAGCCAAACATGCTCTTGGCTTGTGACAAGGAAACATTTTCAAAATAATTTTTTTCTTCTCTTTGCCAGTCCAAAAACTTTCTAATAAAACTTTATCAAGTCTTAACTCTTCAAGGAACTTGAATAAAATAAAATTCCAATTATAAAATATATTTTATATAAAATATATTTTTTTTATTTTTATTTATAAAAATGAAAAAAAATCGCATGAAGTTATGTCATTTATAAAAAAAATCAGGGAAAGTATATTTAAATAGCAGGAAAAACTTTGGGAATTAAATCGATATTTTAGTTAGTTACTGATGTGGGTTGTTTAAAAACCAAAAAAAAAAAAGAAAATTTTTTTTTATTCTTTAATGATAGGCATATGTAAGTTTAGTTCATATATTTTATAATTTTATTTATATAGAAATTTTTTATTTTATATAAACTATTTTATTCCTTGTTATGGAATTCTATTATTAGTGAACTCTTATGCAAGGGAATGTATATTAATGATTGTGTATTACATTAAATATTATTTTCTTATGTTGCTATGCGTTGTCAAAATATTCTTATTGCTTAAATTTGGTTTCTTGGCTTTTTAGACTTAAGGTTTAAGGCACAAAAAACAGTAAAAAAAAACATCTCATTAATCAAATTCAAAAATTTTGCAGACACAGCAGCTAAGACTACTCTCGCTTTTTGAGTGATATCAGTTCTATAATGATTTTCGAAGATCTACTAAAAAGTATACTGTTTTAGTTAAAATTTTTTGACCTACCTCAATACTTTATTTTTTAGCAAGGAAAGTTTTAACATGCAAATTTCAAGACTCTGTATGTTGGTCCCATTCATCCTATATTAAATAGAATATTATTTGAATATAATTAAAGTGCCTTACCGAAAAATGAGGACAACTTAAAATAGACAAATTTATTTTTAATGTTATTTCATGTTCTAGGTTGTTTTTAGAACAATATTTTTATGTTTTATGCTTTTATGCTTTTCATATATATATATACATTTTTTTTGTTAGAAAATTAGAATGCCGCAATTGAAATAAAGTTGGAAGGTTAGTAATTTAATTATCATATTTTTATCAAATTCGAAAAAAAATATCAGGTTTTTTTTTTTTGCAAAAAAAAAAAATATTTTGACAAATATTTGAGATGCCATACCTATGTACGTACATACCATACATATTTTCTTTAATTTATTTTCACGTGTATTTATATTTACGTATTGAGAACAAGTTTATAAAAGTTATTCAAAAAAGGTAAAAGATATTATATTTTATTTAGTTTAATATAATGAAAAAAATGTAGAAAGCAAATAAACCTATATACATAGGTACATTATATTATATTACGATATTTTATTTTTGAACTGATATAATCTTCAATTGAGATCAACAGTATAATGAAGACGCAAACAATATTTCCAGTGCACAAAGTCTTGCATTTTTAGAAATTTTTAGATCAGCCCATTTATTCAAATGTATATAATATGTTTCAGCTAAAAAGAGCAGAAAAATATGAAAATGCACTCAGTAATACACCACTCTTTATCAGGGCTGCCTTATGCGGCCCGGCGTTTGATAAATTTTTTATGAAACAACCAACTGTAATAAACGAACCAAAAATTCTTATTTGTATTGCTTTTATATAGGTATGAAATATTTATTAATTTTTAATTATATTTATTTTCTCCGTACTTTTCTTTTTTAAACACATTTACATATTGTTATCAACAACTTTCAAAAATAAATATTTTCTTTAATAATTATAATTTATGAACTACAAATGACATAAATAACATAAATAATTAATAATTTTAATTGCGAATCTATGAATATACCTTCTATTGCAAAATATAACTTATAATCATTAATGTGAAAAAAAAAAAAAAAAAAAAATGTCTACTACCTAAGAAATTTCAATTATTTAGAGTGAACCTTCGCTACTTTATTTTCATTTAACAAAAAAAAAAAATGAAATAATAATTTTTATTTTGGTAAATTATTTTATTTTCGTAAGAAAAATACACATTATTAAAAAACAATTAACATAACTTGTTTAAAAATACAATCAACCATATAATTTTAACTGGAAATCTGAAAATAAAAACAAAAAAAATATTGTAAATAATAAAAAATAAAATTACTTTTAAAAAAAAAAAATACTTTATTTTTCTTCACATTTTGAATCATTTTACTTACCTGTATACACATCATTCTTAACACAAATTTTCTTCAATCAGCATCAACTTAACCACGCAACACTTACCATTTTTAGAAGAAGAACTCAAAAGAATAATAAAATCTCATTTTCGTGCAATAACACAGGAATGAGAATAAATTAAAATTTTTTAGCAAGAAGTTATGTTAAAATTAGCTAAGCATATTAAATTGATTGTTTTTCTAAATAACATAAAATAAAAAAAAACAATAAATAAATAAATTCTTCAATAAAAACAAGAAATGCATCTGGAAAGCACAAAAACAAAATCATAAAATTTTTCAAAATATTTAAAAACAAAAAAAAAATTCACAATTTAAAAAAAAATTAAACAAAAAATTACAAGGAAATCTCATTAAAATATATTTCCAATATTTTTGATAAGCTTGGTTAGATTTTAAATATTATTATTACTATTGCGGTATTAAGCCAAGCCCATTCAGTAAGAAGAACACAAAAAAATTGAAATAAAAAATTATAGATGATCATTCACCTTTAAGAAATTTCATTTAATCTTTGATGTGATTTTAAATTTATTTATTTTAAAATTATATTTAAGGTCATATTATTTGACGTTTAATTTACATCTATCTATATTGGGAAAAAGGGTAAGAACTAAAATTTATTTAAATAAAATAATAAAAATTATTGATTATGAGCATTAACAGCACAGACATTTCTAAACACTTATTTTTGAAATGTTCATCTATCGCTTTTCCTTAGCTGGATAGTATTCTTTGGCAATCATCATACTTAAGCAGGAACGATAGATGAACTTTTTAATGATTCAATTTTTAACTATATGAATAACAAATCTCAATTTTATTTCTTTTAAATTACGATCTTTATTAAAAATGCAATTTTTGTTGTATTTCAAAAAAAACTAAATTATGAGGTATACTATATAATGAAATACTTAACAACTTCAATGAAACAAACAAAATTGGAAATAAATAGACTTTTATTTGTTTTAAGAACAGTAAAAGAAAATTATGTATGTTTCGTATACATCTTTTTTCCTTAGCACACAGTGGTAAATTGATCATTTCATTAACTATGTAATTTCTGTTTCTGCAGTTTCCAGTGTTTGCGTATCAAATTGATTTTTTTTTAATTATTTTTTAAATTAGGTATTCAGATAACACAATATTGCTCTTAAGATTAATATTCTTGAAAAATAAAAAATAAAAAATTAAAATAATACTTATGAGATTAAAAGTGTAGCAATATGAGTTTTTCAACCTTTTGAGCTGCTGCTGATTACTTTTTCATGTTTTTTCAATATTTATTTAACCATTGCAACGCACCGTACTAATTAGATTTAATAATAAATATAAACAAAAATAAAATAGTTTAGGTAATAAGAAAATATTTTAACAGAAAATATGTTATTTACCTACATTGAAAGGCTTTGTTGAAACATATATTAGGGTGTATAAATGTTACATTTAAATTTAAAAGGTAAATAAGTATAGCTTTAAAACAACTATATTTAGACAGGCTTGGAATCGCTGGTTAAGTGTTTTATTGATTTCAAAAACCCAAATTTCTACGAAGAGAACATTTATCACAAAAAAACTAGTTTAGTTTGATATTGATGAGTAAATATTAACATTAGAAAAGATAAACTTTAATCGTAAAGTGTAAAATAGAACATTAAATAAAAATTGCAATGTAGTCTCTTATTTATTATTATTTATAACTACATATTTAATAATTTCAGTAAACACTATAATTCTTTATTATTATGCCTGATATCTTGTGCAAAGAAATTAACTACGTGATCTATGGCTTTGTTGTAAATATGTTTTAATTAACATTATCAATATAAGATAAAAAAAAAAAGTATATGTATAATATTGATATCTATAAAATTTTAGTCCAGCCTAAACAATATCAAAGATACATATTTTTGTTTTCTAAGAAAAATGTATATTTGATTTTTTAATATGTCCAAACGTGTAATACTGTTTAGGATCAATATATAAGTATTATTTTTTTGATCCTTTACAGAAGTAAAATGTCATCAAATTTAATTTATATTCTATTTTTTTTTTCGTTTATTTATATAGTTAAAATTTATATTTCTTTTTTATACCTGGAAATTTATCAATGGCTTTACATACTTATACAATTTTTGGTCTTCTTTAACAGATTAAAATCATTCTTGTTGAAATATATAATTCACGCATTATTTATTTATTTATTAGTTTACATTCATCATATATACATAATATGTACTGTACGTGCAACATAAAAAGAAATTTTTAATTTCTATAACCCTGTTAATGCATTACAAATACAAAATAGTTGAGTGGAACTTTTAATGTTCACAAAAAAAATTATTTATTATGTCATTCACATCTTATAGACATAACATATATAATAATATTTATGTATTGTAGCTACACGATATGTTTAAAAAAAAACTGACAAAGCACTGACAGACAATATTAAAAGAATCTCTTTTTAGTAGGTTTAAGTGCAATAAAATACCAAATGAAATTAAAATTAGACCAAAAAATAAAATCATGATCACAATTGCAAAATAATTTTAAATTATTTATCATAATTCACAAGAATATGTCATGTACTGAAGTCACAAGAATATCATTAAAGAATGAAGAAATCCCTCAGACTCAGAAAGCATCAGAGTTGAATACGAAGTTCAACATTTTTACACTTTAACTTTAATATGATATTGAATAATTTTATCAAAAGGAAATAATAAATTTACGTAACTCGGGATGTAATTTAACATACTTTTTTTTTTTAAGGATTTTTCTCATTTATGTTGTCATTAATTTTAAATCAAAAATTCATCATCCCTTTCAGAAAATATATAAATAAAATCGTACATACATTTTTTTTTACATTATAAGTCTTTTTTTTAGCTATGGAAACACTTTTCAACACATTTTAAATATATTTATGTTACTTGTTTGGGTTTTCGTCAACAAAAAAAAATCTTGCCTAGAAATTGGTATTGGAATTTATTTGTAAGGGTTTAATAACCATAATCATTTCTTGTTTTTTTTTTACCTCAAAGGATGAATTTATGAATACTATATACACGCAGAGAAATGCCTTTTCATTCAATATGATTATATCAGTCATAGACTCCTAATCATAACGAAAAAATAGCCCTATGATTAAAAATTTTCGCGGAAGATGAATAATCTTTGCATATAATTACTACGTTATACATCGTGATTATCTTATGATTTACCTGAAATCATAAGTTATGATGCTTAATCATGCTAGTCATAAGTTATGATTAATACAAAAACATTTTTTTTTCACTTTTTATTTTATTTTCGGTGATTAAAATTCAGATTATTTACTTTAATTACTAAAATAATAGTACATAGTTGAAATTTTCTGTAATGGCGCTAAAAAAAAATAAAAAACCAAAATTTTTTTGCTTTCTTCGGGATTCGAACCTGCGTCCTTAACATTACAAATAGCCAACACACCACACAGAAAATGTGTATACCAAATTTATATTTTCTATTTTATGTACATTTTAAATTTCAATACCGTAGCTGAGTGGTAGTGTAGGCGGATTGCAATGCTAAAGACCCAGGTTGGAATCCGGAAGAAGACATAAGAAATAAAATTGTAAATTTAATAAAAATATAATAAATAAAATTTAATAAATTAAAAAAATATAAAAAAAAATTAAATAAAAAAAATTAATAAAAAAAACTTAAATTTTATTTTCTTATGTAAAATAGCAGCCATTACTCGCTTTTAAGACGTAAGAAATGAATAAGAACGATATTATTGGGTTGCAGGATTTATGATTTTGCAGTCATAGTGATTGTTTTTACCCTTAGTCATTGTTTATGATTAATATTTACGGTTTATGATTAGTTATTAAGAGCTGAGTTCTCTGACTGCTTTACGCATATGTACAATCGTCATAATCATAATATCTGATTGGATTTCTCTCCGTGTATTAAAAAAAAAAAACATTAAAACTCTGGACAATGGCCAGAAAATATTTTAAGGGCATAGATTAAATATGTAGGTACACAAAACAAATATACGGAAGCATTTAATATATTTCAACAAAAAAAGAACATTTCAATGAAGAATGATTATTTCTAAGTGGCACGGCTTAAAAGAGGAAAAATCGTTGGAGATAATTTTTTTTTCTAATATTTCTATGAAACTTTGAGTTTTCTTTTTACAGAGTTTTTTTTATATAAATTTATTTCAATTCAAAAATTTTTCAATCATATAATCATCATAATTATGAAATACTTAATTATTTGCTATTTTATTCATATTTTAAATACATTATTACGTTTTTTAGTAGAACACATATAATTTCGACCAGATAACAACAAGAGTCTGTGCGTGACGGTCTGAAATGGCTGTAATCTTTGACTATTTACCTAATGATAAGCAAATCTTATTACCGTTTCATCGATAAAATCAATTGACAAATGTGAATAAATAATTACAAAAATCATTTAAAGGCTAGAACTTATTTTGATTGAATTCGGCATATGGATATTGATAAGATAAGGCTCCCGAGGCCGAGTGATTTTTTTCCATCAGATGATCACTTCAGTGGTCATTTAGCAATATTTTAAAAAAATTTAAATAATTTTTTTTTTTTTTTCATTTTTTAAATCTTTTATTTTTCTTTTATAAATCCAAAATAATAATGCCACAAATTAAATAAAAAAAAATGTCAATTTCAATAAATCAATTTGAGTTTTTATTAAGATTAATTTATTAAAATAAACAAAAACTTAAAAAAAAAAATGCTTTATTTTTTTGAATATTTTTTATTATTTAAAAAGAAATTATTCAAAATATAACAACATAAAAAAAATAAAAAATCATGTTTTTCCGCTGTTCAAAATATATTTTCCTGATATTTTCATTTAAAAATAATAAAAAAAAAAAGCTTATTTTGTTTTTATATTATTATTATTTTTTAATAAATTTTCTATTCACACAGATGGTGTTTGTCGCTCTCATTTCGATTTTATAATTTTTCATTATATATTTTTTTTTATTATATTTTATTTTTTTTGTTATTTTGATTTACAAGATTTTTTTTTCTTTTATATTACATTTATTTGGTTTGAAAGTATAAATTTTTTTATTTTTAATTTATTAATATGACACTTGTACGGTCTTTTTATCTTCATGTTTTTATTTTTTAATTACTTTTTAAAAACAAAATTTCATTTCAGGTAAAAGTTTGTAAAAAAAAATAAATATTGATTAAAAATAGATATTTATGTTGTGGACACAAAAATAGATATACTAAATGTAGAAAACAAGGTGTTATACATTTTATAATAAATATTGTATTAAGTATTTATAATAAATAAATTATCTCAAAAAATTTAAATTAAAGGTCAATATTCGCATAATTTTTTGTTTTTTTTTTTTCTTTAAGAAATTCATAATCGGCTGCCAATAATATTGTGAAATGAAATTTTGTATACATTTTTTCTGACAATATAATATTGAATTATGATCGAATTTATTTTATTTGGCGGAACCTAATTTAGTTATATATTATTTATATTCTATTTACAAGGTAAAACAATTTTAATATGAATTTGATTTCTGTTTACCGAATAGAAAATATTTCTAAAACCAATATAGTGTTAACTATTTTTTTTTTTTTTTTTAATAATGCTAAACATTACCACAAGATAATCATAACTAAATAACCAAGAAATAAATAATCATTATTTATACCCACTAAAATAAAAAAAAAATTGCATATTTAAAAAAAAAAAAGCAAAAAAAAATTTGAAATACCGCCAAGTCGAACGAAAATATGAATGAGTGGTTTTTGTTTTTTTTCCGTTTTTTGTAGGCATTATGCCAAGTAATGTATTAAAGGCCTCTTTTTCTTATAATTTAATATAAATTATTATCTATTAATGTTTCACTAGTGATTATATTTTATACAATAATATAATTTGTATTTTTATTTTTTAAATGTATCTATATTTTTATATGTATATAAAATATGTACACTAATTCTTTTCCGCGTGGAAAATGAGCAATGTTTCTAATAAATTTTCTCACAGTTTGATATTATTTTAAAAATTAAAAACTAATTCTTTTGAAAGAGACAAATTATTGTATATTTTTAATGTATAATATTATTTAACTTTTATTTATTAACGACTAAAAGAGTAACAGACAAGTTCTGTTTTTTTCAAAATCTTTGATAAATTTAGATTGGGCATCGGACTTTGGTAGAATCAAAAATCTATTTTCGCAAAGCCTTAAAAATTTACCCCAAGCATCATAATGCAGAAGCTTAAGTTTATGGTAAATGTGAGTTTCTGTAATACGTCGTTGTTCTCTGTTTCAAAACTTCTTATTTGTTTCGTTGTTTTTTTGTTCATTAGTGGACCTCAAAAAAAAAAATTTAGCCTTCCTTGTGTACTAAACATAGTATGGGTAGAAGGAATTTTCTTGAAAAAATTAAATTACGGGCTTAAACAATTTATTTCAATGATTTGGTGTAAAAATAAAATAGTCTCAATAGTTTCGAAAAGAAAAAATTTCTTATTATACATATATTAATGTATACCTACATAGAAAAACTGAGCAAAAAGAAAATCACTATATAATATCCACATACCCCACTTATGTCAAATTTTATGTTTCTCTATGGGTAATAATAATAATTATAATTTCGGAATAAAGTGACAATCATTTTAGTCATTATTTTTTATTTATTTTAAAAAAATTCTAAGAATTCGTTTGGAAATATTTTATAAAACCACTTATTTTTTCTGCGAAAATATTTTAATTTCTTTTTTTGATTATTTGTTTTTTTCATTTTTGAAAATAAAATTTAAATACAAAATATATAAAATAAATTGCAAAAAAAATATTATATAGAATAATTTTCTCTGATAAATTCCTCAAATCAATTACTGTCATTTTCAACCTATTAATTAATTAATATTTAAATAAAGCTTTTGATGTAAAACTTAATATAATAAGGATCACCAGGAACTTTAATATACACATAAAATACACTGGAATTTATTTAAAGAAAAATTATATAGGTATATGATTTCAAGAAATTATTTTTCTGTACATTTGTTTTTCTTTGGGAAGAATGTAGAATATCAAAAAAGTAAAAACCATAATTTCAAAAATTTGTTATTTCAAGGATTTTTTATCAAATATTATAAAAATTTTTTTTTTCAATTGAAAATAATTTATTGAACTCAAAAATTTTATTCCTCCTTCATATACAAGTTTGAAGGAAAAAATAAACTAATTTAAAATCTGTGGATAACATAATTTGAATCATTTTCTTAAACTGATTCACAACTAACTTTATGAACTTTTTGTAGAAAATTTATTTATTTTTTTTTTTCAATATCCATCAATTAAACGAGCCAAATTCCAATTTTGATTTATCTCCAAATTTTCATAAATTGTTGTTTCTTTTTTCGAACAAATAGCTACAGAGTATTTACATAATGATCTGCAATCTCTGTAGTAACAGACTTCCATACATTTTTGAATTAATTCTAAAGCTTTTTCTTTTTTCAACAATGGTTTTCCATCCACCTGTTCTCGTAACAAAGGTAGAGCTAAAAATTTTCCAATACCAGTTGCCACACAATCATCTTCATATGAACGTCCTCTTAAATCAGCATGTGCCAAATATTGCGCACCTTCTTGCAAACCCCCAATAACTATATCAAGCCATAATGGTTCATTCTTACTTCGTCTGTTATATAAGTTTCGAGTTAATGCAGTACACAATGATTTCGGCTTCATTTGCATATTATCACTATAGCAATATTCTTCAATAATTTTGTGATCAATATCACGTTTAATGTATTGAAAATCTGCATAATTTCCACTAAATCCTAAAATTGTTAATTCATTGATTTTAAAAACCCTTTTAACTTCTTGATAACGTGACAGTGAACCATATGAAACTAAATTATCTGCAGCCAACATGACGCCACCTTCAAATTGCAAACCAAAAACTGATGTTCCAGTTGTTATTGGAGGCTTATGTTGTACTCCAAAACTTGTTTTTTGTTCATTAAAATTATTAAATGATGAATTTCTATTGGGAAAATCATAAAATTCTCCTGGAGTTGGTCCATTGCACCACAACGGTTTCAAATATTTTCTATTTTGTGAAAACATAACTAATTATATTTTTCAAAACTAATTTATTTTATTCTTATGACAATACTGACAAATTGAGAAAAAAAAAGTCAATATCAAATTTTTGCAATGCTTGCTACAAAATTTATTAATTTGTAAAAAAAAAGTTAAAAGTATTTCATAAAATTGTTTTAAAAGCAACGAATATTTTTCTTTTACTAGCTTTAAATTGAAGTTTCAGTCAGACTAAGTTCTTCTTGTATTTTTACCAATTCGATTCAAGGCTGGCTGAATTTCTTAAGTAGTGTATCTTGCCAGTTGTATACTCTATAATTCACTCTAATTAACTTCGTTTCAGTATAGATATTATGAAAATATACTGAATAATATAACTTAATAGTTAACAAAGATATACATATAAGAATAAAATATTATTTATTAATGATGAGACAATCCCACGAAAAATGACTAACAAATTATATAGAAAAAAAAATTAATGTCAAATAATGAAAATTTCCTACAAAATCAGTTTAACTACAAATTTTCTACAATTTTCAGATTTTTTTTTTAATTTTTATGAAACAAAATATAAAAATATAATTATGACAGTGAAGAAATTCAGAAAATATTAATCGACAAACTTACTACGCAATAGGATGAGACATGAGAATGTACATAGATGTACTAGAATTCTAAATAAAAATGATAATTTGCATTTAAAGAAAAGGCTGTAAGACTATATTATATTCGGTGGAAATTTTTAACAGAAATTATTCTCAGTTGACTGGGTTATTTATAAGAAAAAATTAAGGCTTCTATACCGCAAATCAAATAAATCCATAGTTTTATAATCAGGAATTTATTTTTTTCTTAGAATTCCACATTTTTTATTTATATTTCCAAATAGAAATTTATGAATATTAATTTTTGTTAAGTTGCACCCAAAATATTATCAGTTTATTGAATAGTTAAATAAAAATTTAGGAATATCTAAAATCAATATTTATCATTATCAAAATAATTTTTTTTAGTAACAGAAAGGGGTTTTCACACTAAAATATGAAAACACAGAACGCCAAAAAATAATATATTTCAGTACAAATATTTACATATAAATAATATTTAATTAAGATAATTTTTTTTTTATTAATAATAATTTTTTTTAAATTAAAAATTTCTGCATAAGATAAAAATATTTAAAATTTTAGTCTTTTTGAATTGAACTCTGTAAAAAGTTCTTTAAGAAATAATTAGTAGTGAGTCAGAATTAGCAGAATTTAACACTGTTATTTCATAGATTTATTACCGAATACGATAAGGTTTCTTATAGTCAGTCGTTAAAAATTTGTTTTTTTAGTAATATAGTAATAATAGTCAAATAACATGTATAGTAAAAAAAATTGTATAATATACTTATTTTACTTTCGATACCTATTTTTTGACTCATTATTATATGGTTACCCTCTATCGCTTCAGATAAATATCATATCAATAAATATTGCATTAAAATTTTAAATAATAATGTATGTATTTACAACTTTATAAATCTATTCAAACATATTTTATATAATTAACCGTACTATTATAATAAAATAGTACAATAGATACATACGCAATAATCGATTAAAAAATGTTATTAAAAAACAGATATTATATAATTTATTTTCTGAATGTAATAATAAGCTTCTTAAAAAATAAAATTTAAATAATTTTTGGTTATGTTAATTGAGTAGGTCTTACGCCCCTTTGAAAAAATAACAAAAAAAAATATAAACATAGCTATCTTTATGCAGTAAAAAATTAAATTAAAAATGCTTTAACATCCCACAAAAATGTCGATTGTCAAAATAGCAACAAATAAAATGTTCATAGTTCACTAACTAAACTAAACTATTTTGATTTGTGTGTGTATAGTTTTATTTAAAAAAAAAGAGGAAGTAAAAATTTCATAAGTTTTATTTCGGAACTGAATAAAATGAAAATAAAAAAAAATAAAAAAAAATTATATATTTTTTATAAACAAAAATTTCATCGCTTTTATAATTTATTATTTTTCTGTTTTTCTAATTTTCTTTCTGAAGACAAGAAGAACGAACCTTATTAATAATGTTATTTAGATTCATTCGGGTTTATTTTCAAATAAAAAGCCTACAATAATTCTGTTTGACAAAATGAATTGTTATGTCATTTAGGTTGAAACCAAATACTTTTTTTTCCAATACAATATTACTTAAAAAAAATTGATTCGTCAAATTTAGTATCCACAAAATGCTCTCTAACTAACACTTAAGTACCTATACTAAAATTCAAATAAAATACCAATCTTTTCAAAAATAAATTTGTCGAAAAATCACTCAAGCAATTAGCTGATTCTTTTGGCGTAAGAGATATTTATAGGAGTATAACAGAATATGGAGCCGAAGCAAACTCAAATATTCGATATATACTAGGATCTAAAAATTGTAAGCTCCAAAAATTAGAGCATTAAAATGAACTGATTTCGACACTTTGGTTATTATTTAAAGACTTATTGATAAAATGTTGCTCGTTTTCAAAATATGTTGCATATGCAAAGTATTGTTAGTAATAAATATTGAAAATTTTTCTAGAAATTTTATATATTTCGGCTCAACTTTTTTTATTTATTGTATTTATTTTTACTTAAAAAGCTTCCCACTCATAATTATTGCTTTTTGAAACAGAATTTACTGAACCATATTTGATATTAATATATTAATATACATAGTTGCGCACACAACATAATATTGAAAATCGAATTTGATCTAATTTTTATTTTTTTTTTTATATTTTACATGACATTATTACATTATTTAATATAAAAATAAATGCTTCTCTATTATACATAATAAAGTTTTGAGAAAATTAAATAAGTTTCATGCCTAATAAAATCTGCCCTTTTTTTAATTTACAGCCAAATTGTATAAATTGATCAAATATTCTACAATGAATTTAATGCTACTTATCAAATGATGCTTAATTTTAATTAAGGTAAGTTATCAAAAAAACACAATTTTAAACCATCAATTATATATTTTACGAATTAACTAATATCACCAGTTTATTAGGAACTGAAGACTTAAAGTATTAAGTAAAGCCCTAACATATAAAACAATATCACTAATTTAAAACAAATTTCAGTTTTAAATAAATTAGAGCATCACGGCCTAAAAGTTTTGTGTTTTTATTGACGAGTATAAAAAGTGAAAGTTATACCAGACCCCATAATAAATATTTTATTCTGAATAAACTGAATATAAAATACATTATATTCAAATGTTATTGCATTTATAATGAACACTCTACAAATTGATGGATCATTTCAATATTTTATTCTAAATACATATGTTTAATAAGCATATTTATACAAATAAATGCCAGATTATCATATAAAACTTAATAATTGGAAGCAGTTCACATTCGGATTTAATATAAATTTGTCAACCTTAAATTAAATTTAAAAAAATTCTTAAAATAAGGAATATATAATTTTTCTTTTTGACACATGTTTTTATATAAAAATATCTTTTTTTTTAATCATAAACTGCAATCGCATAAATTTAACTAAAAACTCATCATCAAATCTTAGCAGACATCAGGCGCATGTATCTTTCAAAAACCTCAGGGCACTTACGAGCAGCACTTAAAGCACGCACTGATGAATATAGTTATATGTATATAATAGAGATGATAATTTTTTTATTTATTTATTGGTATATATGGTTGTAGTACTATCTCAAAATAGCAATAGATGATTATCTTTTCTTCTTTTTTTTTTAAACGACCATTTAATTCTTTAAAATGGTAAAGATTATGTATAACCTTTTTTTTTTATAAATAACATTTAAATAAGCGCTGGATAAAACTTCTAGTATTTCTTTGTCCTCAACAAAAAAAAAAAAAAAGGAATATATGGGCGGCATGCAAAAAAAAACTTAAAATCTTTTAAATTTTTATTTTATTTAAAGATAAATCTTACTGATTTTAAAAATAATGCTTAGATTTCTGTTTTATGTATTAAGGCTATGATGGCGCACTTTGCATAAAGTTTTCATTTATATCTTTTCATTATATGATATTTTTAAGATTAGTAATGTAATTAATTTATTTATTTTAGATTTCTATTAATATTTTTTTATTAAATAAAATAGAGAGCTTGTTCTCGAATTTGTGGCGGATGTTGAAATTTGAAACAATTTTCTATAGTTAACAAGTATTAATTCGTTTATAATCAAGTAAATTTTAAATTTCAGATATATTTTAGGATCTCTGTCACGTTACATCGTCGCTTGAAAAATAGAGTCCCCCATCTGTCAGTTGAAAAGACATCTTGGTGTTCTAATGAAGATTTTCTGAAATCCTTGATCCAAGCAAGTGCCAAGTTTAGCGTTTGTCTAAACTCCATTTAAAAAAAACAACACAACACTTAATTCAAGTGAACAAATTGAAAAATTGACACAAATTCCAGTCCGAGGTGGGAATCGAACCCACAACCGAACACGACATAGGATAAGGGCAATACCACTACACCATGACGGCCATTCATTATCTTAGTCTAATATATATTATGATGTCGTCTCTATCGGTCTGTCTTTAATACTTCTGAATGCTTTCAAAGACAACAGAACTCCTTCAAATTTAATAAAGAGAAGCATTTTGGTAAAAGTCAAGTCAAGTTCAAATTCGAGCCAATTTGGATAATTTTTTCAGAAGTTATCAGTAAATTAAATCAAAATTAGCAGTAATTTCTTTCTATATACTAAGACGAACCCCCTTCGTTTTAATTCTTTTGTTGTTCATTACAGGGCCAATCGGCAAAATATAATTCAATATTGAATAATTATGTTTTAAATAAGTGAGATTTTCTAGTCCCGTGACCATCCTCAATAACGGTCATGGGCTTATAACTAGACTTTTATTATACGAGTGATATCTACATTATAAAATGATATCTGATATTCAATTATTTCGTGAATTTATTTTTTATTAAAAAGCTAAAAAGAAAATGCATATTATTTTTAATAAAAAATATTTTAACCACATCAACTTAAATGTTCTTAGAATTTTTTTTTTTTGTTAACTGCGGATTCTAGAAACACAAATTAGTTAAACAAAATTAGTTTTATTTCTTAATTTTATTTCTTTTATCATTGAGTTAACATGTCAGATAAAATTAAAATGAACTACTACTATTGAATGTTTAAAAAAAATATATTTCAGTTTTGCGGTACGGTATTTTATAATTTGTAAAATACGTCTACTTTTGTAGAAAATATAAAGAAAGACCATGAAATAGATTCCTCTTTTATTTTTTACAAATACTAACTATTTAATTTTAAATTCGTTAGTATAACTTTCGAACTTTTATAATTATAAACAATTTTAGGCGCAAAAAGCGTTTAAAAGATTTTTATAATTTTCTATTCACATTTTCGTATTGACTATTTCGACGATAGCAAGATTTGCTTTTCTTATTTAAAAAATGTTCGATATAGTTCATGCAATATTTTGATCCATCTAACGACGAAATTTTTCATAATTGTTAAATCTTGACTTATCTACATGTAAAAGATTATAGTCAGGTTAAGAAATAATATTATAGCAATTTGAAAAGTAATTACATATATTTTTAATTATATTTTTCACAGATTTCAGTTTTTTAAATACAAAACTGAATCTAAACTAAGAAAAAAAGTTTTACATGAAATTTAAGAATGTAATGTGAACAGAGTAAACTTCATTCAGCTTGCAGATCACTTAAGTTGAAAATTAATGCTAATTATTATTTTTATGAGAATAAATTTTGACATATACGAAAATTATTATACATATATTCAATATCATCAGAAAGCACTAAATTTTAAGACTTTTTAAATGAAAACCGCATTTACGTATAAAATTTCCACATTTTTTCTTTTTTTATTCAAAAACTGAAAAGGAGCCACTAAAAATGCATAAAATTAATGGATGTGTTTTCTTTGCGATTTACTTTTGCGGGGTCGCATTTTAATATTTTTATTTATTTTTATGTAGCTGTATATATTATATGTATACATTTTAATGAAACTTGATACATCAAACATTAATTTTATTTTTTTAATATAAATTTCATTCGTTTTAGTTTTTGTTTTTTCTTTTTTAAGTTTTTTTTTTAAACAAGTCCCCATTTTTCTTTTTTCTTGTTCAGAATTTATATATATGTGTTTTAATTTGAAAAATAAGAGAAATTTAATACTTTCAAAATAAAGGTTAAAACAAAAACAAAATTTCGATAACTGGTTTAAAGAATTTTTGCTAAAACGAAAAACAAAAAAAAAAAAAAAATTAATAAGATTTTAAATTTTTAATTTAACATATATAACTTAAAGCTTCAAAGTAAACTCATTAAAATAAAAAAAAAATTATTTATTTATTACACGCGTAAATTTTTATTGAGATTAATTTTTCATTAATAACAACATACAAGTTAAAATATAAATAATGTAAAATTTAGCCTGGAGCTGTGAAAAATAAAAAAAAATTAAAAAAAAAAATGGTTCTTAAATATAGAATGAGACTGATCTACAGAAAGAAAGAGGTTGATCAGCTGGAGTTAACTTAGTTTTTTAAGTTATTTCTTGTTTATTTTTATTTTATTTTTTTATTTTTAATCATCTGTTTATTTGCAGCCTTTAAATCTCATCAATCAGCTAATAAGCAGTGAAAAACAAATTTTTTACTCAATATCTAATTCTTGTTCCGACAAAGTTTTAAAAATTGAACCGAAATAAAAATTAAAAATTAATACTATAGCTTTTGTTATTTTATTATAATATAACTAATTTTGTCCGCCGTCAAGGTGTAGTTGTATTGTCATTATCCTACGGCGAGTTCGGTCTTGGGTTCGATTTCCACCTTGGACTGGAATTTGTGTCAATTTATCAATTTGTTCACTTCAATTAAGTGTTTGTGTTTTTTTAATCACAGAATAATAAATTTCACTATGAAATATACATTAATCGTTTGCCATCATCATAATATTCGAAATACTTCTATAGCAAGAAAATTTCGTCGGATGTCGCAATAAATTTTTTAAATTATTATACATTATATATATTTAAATGTTATTTGCACCATAAGAATATTATTAAAAAAAAAAAAAAATTAATAATAATCAATTTTAATTTCAAATTAAGCAAATTCTCCTAGTATAGTTTTATTAAAGCATATTTTATTAAAAATTTTGCCATTCATAACAAATTAGCATCACAAATTTATAATTTTTTAAGCATAATCAGCTTATTTTAGCATCACAAATTTATAATTTTTTAAGCATAATCAGCTTATTATGGTATATCCGTCGAAGTGATTAAATTTAATTTTAAATCAATGAAAATTAATTTATGTATATAGGAAAAATAATATTTCAATATATAAATTACAATGTTACATATATTTTTTTTCAGCGAAACTATTTTTAATACAAGAAAACTTATATGAATCATAACATTGATTTATATTTAGGTACATTTTATTATAGTTAGAATAAACAAAAAAAAATTTAATATCTTTTTTGATGAACTATAAATTTAAATATTAGTTTTATATGGCAGAAATTTTCATTAATGTAGCTTTACAATTTTTTTAATAAATGCTTGAGTTATTTGGTTATGCAATTAATGTAAAATATCTTTAAAAAAAACAAAAACAAAAACATTTTGGATGAAAAATCTGAACTTCTACTTCAAAAACTAAATATAATGTACAATATTGTAGTAATATTGTAGTAATATCATCAATAGACCGAAAAAAATTTGCCATTTAAATTTGAATATAATTTAAAAATATTTTAATGAAACCTTCGAGAAAGAAAAATTGTTTAAACATTTTATATAGTCATATATTAATAAAGTTTATTTTTGTAATTATACATATATATCATATAGTTTGAAACGTTACACATTCCTGCAATAAGTATTGCTATTCAGGTATATAAAAATAGTTTTCAACCTGAAAACGAATGTACAAATGTCTGAATAACATAAAATTTCATAACATAGAATAAATTTTGTTTTATATATTTAATATCTTTTCACTTTATTCAGTTCTATAAAATGAGATGTACATATAATATAGCAAAAAAAATTAAGAAAGGAGTTAAAAATAATAATCTAAAGCCTTTAAAATAGACTTCGTATATTCTTGTATAATAACATTTGATATATTCATATATTTTCTTTTAAATTAAATTTCAACTTCATATTACATGGTCAAATCTAAATTATGATTTAAAAAAAAAAAAATTAATAAATAAATAAATTTAACAAAATAAAGAAATAAATATCATGACAACTTAATCCTTATATGAGAAAATGTCTCCGCCTTCGGACAGAAATTCCTTAGGTTATAAAATATTGAATTTTTTCGTATATTTATTTTTTTTTTTTTTGAAAACCAGTTCAGTTTTTGTGTAAATAAAAATATGCACCTTTATGATTTATCCAGAACATGGAAAAAAAATCACATAATTTATAGATGACTGTATAGATTATAATGCATTTTTAAATGTCAATTTTGAAATATAAAAAAAAATTTTTTTTATAAGCAAAAAACTTACCTTAATTTAACTTGTAAGAACTTTTTTTTCTTTCTTAACATTATAAATTCGAGCATTTAACAAAACAAGAAAATTTTTTTTTTAAATTACAATAATCGCAAAAAAAAAATAGTAAACAGATGGTCTGATGAAAAGGAAACAATTTGTTTTTATGTTTATTAAAAATATTTAGTTCATATTTTTGTTTGTGTATTTTTTTTTTTTTTTTTATTGAAACTTATGAAACGATCGAAATTTTCATATAAATATTTTTATAATATAATAATCGGTGTCGATGCTAAGAATTTATTAAATTTATTAAGCATTTTTTAAGTAAAATACAGTAGAATATAAAATGCATTCATTTTATACAATATGAAGTCCTTAAAAATATGCTTGTACATCGAATGTACTTGTTTATATATATGAAAAATATATTACAAGATTTATACATTATGTATGTTTAGGACTTTTTTGTGTATGTGTATCATTAAGTTTTTTTTAACAATATGCGGAGATCTCTTACTTTTATTAATTAAAATTGAAAATAAATAATCATTTTCCTTTTGATAGAACTGTCGTCTCTAAAACATAGTTATCTAAATTCTGCATAAACTCTGTGCGAAAACTATTTTCAATATTTATATTATTTATATTATTTAATTAATGTACAAAATTATATGAAAAGAATAGTTTTCCATAGTATTTATCCCGAAGCTATTATACTAATTTTTGTTAGTTAAATATTTTTTATTCATTTAATTTCGTGTATGTTTAATGACGAGTAAAACAATTACTTAATTATTATCCATAAAAGTATATTCAAACATGGAAAAAGAAAAATATAAAATATAATATAATGAATATATATTTTTTATAAAATACATAAGCGATTATTTAATCTATAACATTTATTTAAAAAATTAGAGATTTAATTTTATAGCCAATCAATTTTCGAAGTAATTTGAAATAACTAATTATTTTCGACTACTTTTTGTTTTAGTCTAATATAACTTAATACATTTTTTTTAAATAGTAAATATTTTTGAGCCATCACTGCGAAATATATTTTTCTGTTTTATACTTTCGCAGTTTTATTTTATTTTATTTTACAGAAAATGTACGACCGTGAAAATTGCGACAGAGATTGTATGAAAAAACCTCTAGTGAAATTTTATAAAAATATTTATAAAAAATATTTGAATTTAATTCTGTGAAGAACCTGCAATTTATCAGAAAAATAAATCAAATTTTTATATTTAAATGAAATTAATTAAAAATCGTTTAGAAAATTAAAGAAATTCAAAATTCCACATCACCAGCCCTGGGGAGTGATATTTTAGCTTTATTTCTGCATTTTGACTTCTCCTCTATTTCAGAATCTCAGCAAAACGAAAAAAGTAAAAATTTAAAAAATCTGCCGCACTCTGGAGCCAGGTCTATATTCTCTAACATTTAAAAAAATCACTTCAGCCGAGATTGTATTAAGTTGATCTACAATCAAAGCAAAACTAAGATCAATTTTTCGCAGTGAAGACTCTTAACTCCATAATAATTATAAATGTATAAAATCAATTCAGTTTTTGAAAAATTTTCATTAGGTCGGTTTGTATTGAATAAAGAAAAATTCGACAACAAAAAACAATTTTTTTTTCTTAAATTGCTCAAAAATAATTATTTTTTATTCAACTACTTGAAAAATAGTTAACTAAATAATCGGTCATAAATGATTATAGTCAATATTGATTAATTCATTACGATTATTCGAAGGAAATACAAGTAAATTAAAAATAAAAGTATAAAAAATTTAGTCAACTACTTATAACTATCATTTCTTACAGTCATCATGACTATTGAATCAGAAAAAAGACATATCATAATAGCATTCACTTGCATACTTTTTTATATACATACAAATATACAACATATCAAACGGCAAGCTTTGTTACTAGATTGATATATAGATTATTCTTTTGACAAAGTTTGCATAAATATTCTCAAGTCAAAATGTTTTCTTTAATTAAAAAAACTTGTCTTTATTTTTTAAATTAAAATCATTACGGATAGAGTTCATAATTTATTTCTTGTCCATTATTAAAAGCACTTTAATTTCCATAAAAATGATATCAAAATTCGAAAAATTCACGTCTTAAAATATTATGTTATATTTATTTTGGCGCCATTTAATATATAATTTATATTCGCATCATGTCAAAAATTAATTTTATTTCAGATATAAAGATAAGACATTTTGATTCAATATAATTATGTAATTTTAATAATAAAATAAATATAAATAATCAATATTACCATTATCAAAATGTACATAAAAAATTTACATCTGCTCTGTTTTTAATAAAGCTTTAAAATAACGTACATTTTTATTTGACTACAATTTTGATAATAAAATCGAAATATATATTTTTTTTAAATCAATTATTTATAACTTATTGATTATTATATGTTAACAAATCAATATGAACCAAGGTTAATTTTTTTCGATATTTTGTGAATATGAGGTATACAATTTTTATTCTACACACTCCTCATTCACTCATGCGTTAAATATTTGTGTATGTATAACTATCAAAACATTGTTATCTATCTGCATTTAATATTAATTTTTGAAAAACCAAATTTATGAATATTTTACTAGTACAGTTTATTTGAAGTGAAAATAATTCTTATTAAGTATGTACAAAAAATAGTTAAATGTTATAAATAATTGTCTCTTATGTAGTCTTCTTATGAAAACCTTTATGTACAATCATCATTAGAAGATTTTATTGCTACTGTAACTTTGAATTTTTACAAAAATTTGACATATTTTCATTGCATTTATTTGTAAAAAAAATTAATTATCAAATATGAATACAATGATAAATTATTTTGGGAGAAAATTATTAAATTACCTTATTTTTATTCATTTTTTATTCATTTAGAAAAGAGCTTACAAATTTTTGTTTTCCTCTCTGCTGTTTATTTATGATGCCGTATGTATATATTAATGTACTATTCATAAATATGTGTTTATTAAATATCACAGCATATTAAGTATTATGGTTTAATAATTATTATCAAAAAAAAATAATTATATTGCCTTTATGCGAAAGGGGAATATCGTAATCATAAAAGTTTCGTATTACCATTTCAATAATAATTTTAGAAAACAAGTTCAAATTCAAAACAATTTTTTATTTTTTAAATTTAATCTCTATAAGTTGAATAAACTGAAAATTGAATCAAAAATATTTATTAATATTTTTAATATTCAATAATAAATATAAGTAATATATATATATATATATATATATATATATATGTTTAATATATTATACATACGAGTTTTATAATGATTTTAACACATTTTATTTCATCTTCGCTAATAATATTTGCGTTGGAGGAAGTGAAAAAAAAAAAAAAAATTATTAAATTATGAGCAATTATTCCATTTTAAGAATTATGTCTGCCAAAACATTCTTAATATTAAATATAGGAAAATCATATATATATATAAATACATTAACTAAGTATAAATAACATAACAAACAATGTACAATGTGTATACTACATAACATAATAAACTACTCTTAATATTCAATATAAATTATTATTTTTATTGTTGGGTGTTAATAATTTTTTTCCATTTTAATATTGTAACTTTGTTTGTATAAAAATAAATACTTATATTTATCCATTTAAAAAAACTATGTAAAATCGGATTATTATTTTTATTATTATTGCCATTATTAAGTATATATATATATATATATATATATATTTTTACTATATAAAATAAACTATAAATTTGTAAAAAAAAAAAAACTTAAAAGAGGAATTGATTATTAGTTTCCATAAAAGAAAATTGTTTATGGATTATTCAATGTTTAGTACATTATTAAAATAAATTGAAATAAATTTAGAAGAAAAATAAATAAAACTGATTAAATCTAAAAATGATATTAGTTTAAAAAATATATATATATATATATATATTTTACAGAAATATTTTTTTTTTTAAATAAACTTAAAAAATCTGTAAAAATAATTTTATTTAAAATAATTCGCTCTTGGATGAATTAGATAATGAATAAAGAATTAATTTAATAATTTCATAATTTCCTAAGGTATGTTCTTATTGTTTTTAAAGGAACATAGAAAGGAAAAATTTAAATTATGAAATATTTTTCTTGTTAACTTACCGTAATACATCTTGCCATTATATTACTTAATAATTTGAAACCCACTTCTATATTGGTAATCATAATCGTTAATTCAAGATATTACTTTTTTTTTTCAATAATTTTATAATAAAGTTTTAAATTAGTAGATTTCAGAAAAATTATGGTTCAATAACTTTCGACGTATGTTTTCCCCACAGCAAAAACTGTGCTTTGGTTGATATAGCAAATATTTCCAAAATAATGACTCTATTGAATCTATATGCTTACATTCTTAACCAAAACTGCGTGTAATTGAAAAGAAAACCATACTAATTTTTAATTTAATTATTTTTTTTAGGCATGGTTAGATAAATCAAATGTATAACAACAAAACATCAAACTGTCGGATTTTGTATTGAAAATAAAATTAAAAAAAAATGGTCTTAAAACAAGATTATTGTTAAAAAAGGTAAGTTTTAATATTATAATCATTTAATAAATTTTTTTAAGTACAGTACATTATTTAATTTTAATGAATAAAAAACTAAAATTAGTTTTTTCTGCGTATAATGTATTTTATTTAATAGTATTCTATATAATATAAGTAAAATTTGCAAATAGTTTAGTCTTTTATTATTTATTACTATTTTATTATCCTTCGGTCAAGACCTCAATGTTTAATATCCAAAATAAAAACAATTTTTTTTTTATTTTTGTTAACTAAGCTATTATTTTTTGTTTATGTCGTCATAAAAAATTTTCTTTTTTATTCATTATTAAATGTTAAGAAATTTTAATACACACTTTTTATTTATGAAGTAGAAATAGAAGAACAACAATATTGACATCATTAAGTTATATGTGAAATATGTATAAGAAAAATTTGTTTTTATTGAAAACCTAACATTTAAATTTTTTATTACACTACATCTTTTTGTATTCTCAATTTGATATGGTTAAAAAATAAATAATATTTAATTTAAAATAAAAATCATAATAATAATAAAATTATTCTAAAATATTACCTAAATAATGCTTTTAATTTTAACTTAACAACCGAAATGATGTATATAATAAATGCTCGGTTAAATTATAGGTTTTCTTAGGAAAAATTATGTAAACACAGAGTTATGAATCAAACAGGATCAAAATTATTTAATCCATAAAAGTTAACTTAACTTGAAATCTGCTCACTTACTTGTAAAAAATGATCATTATATTTATTATTATAACTTAAAAGGTATTAACATAATTTATGTTTATCCTAAATAAATTTATTTGAAAAGAAGTCTATTAATTTATTTATACTATACTAATAAAAAGAAACATTATTGTGAAATATTTGAATAAGTACAACGTTCCTTAAAATTATATGCCTGTCTAACAAGACATTCAAAAAAAAATTCTTTAAGAAATGTCATATAAAGAAGATAAAAACATTTTGTTATTTTCGTTGGATGAAAATTTAGAGGGCGTAGTGTGAACGTACTCTTGTACTGATGCAATAAATTAAAAAATATAAATCACTGTATCATTCATTCTGGTTTTTTAATCAATTTTATTTTTTTTTTAATTTAATTTAATCATAATTTCATAAAAAGAAACAAAGATCATTCCCATAACTAATTTGCCAAAATTTTGGGGAGACAAATATATAAAGATATGTATAGAACTGTACATTATATTTTGGTTTTAAGTCAAATTGGGCTTACAATTTACAAATTCATAATATCCGCACCTTTATTTGATGTTTTGTTTTTTTTTTTCCTTTGGAAAAATAATAAAAATTTAAGGATTTCATATCATTCACACGGTTTAATTTTCGAATTAAGGTTTATGACTTGTTTTCTTTTATTTTCGAAATAACGTTTAAGATTGTGTTTTTTATGTTATTTTTCGCATAACAATAACATTATAGTCATTTAAAAGTTTTATGTTTTTGGGATCATAAAAAAAGAACACAAAAAAGAAAGACGACTGAAACAAGAAAAATAAATTACTTTTCTGATGGGTTTAATGTTTTTAAAATTAATATCAAATAAACACTTTATTCCTCTTTTTTTCATTGCAAAATTTTAATATGACGTTTTTTAATTTCTTCGAATATATATAAAGTTTTGTCCAAAATCCTGATTCCTGGTAATACTTAAGGATCTACAATAACAATCTATAAATATAGTTCCTCAATTAAATAATTATACTAAAAAGGAAGGTAATTACAATAATTAAAAAAATTAAAAATAGAAAATGGAGCGATAAATTTGTTCTGAGAATTAAATCATTCCCTTCAATAGGGGAGGAAAATAATTCCTGAATTCTATAGAGATTTTAAAAACTAAATTTTTTTCGCCATATATTCAAAAAAAAAATTCCTCCAACAAGACTTGTTGTGAAAGAATATTTTAAACGAAAGATTATCGTCTTTCAATATGTTTTCTTCTAACAATATATTATTAAGTATTCAGGCGATTTTCTTAGGCACCAAAGGCTAAAAAATTTCTCATAACAAATTCGAGTGCGAGCGATAAGTGTTTATTATTTAGTATCTTCTTTGGATTAAAACTTGAACAAAAAATTGACTATCTCAGTATCTTCTTAATTTGAATTTTGAAATTTGATGTGCATCAGACTTTGTTGATTTTAGTTTTTCATTATTGAAATATTATATTTCGAAATACTTATACTTAATTTTTAAAGAGTTCTTTCTTAAGGTTTTTTCTTTTTGTTTTTATTAAACCCATTCTATTGAAATTATATTTTATGAACTCTTTTAATCAAATAAAAGCTTCATAAAAACAAAATTACCTCATTCAATGCAAAGTTAAATGCACTTGAGACAAACCTTTTTAATGAATATAAACATTTTTTTTTTAAAAAGATAATTTCATATTATATTTTTTTAAATTGAGATTGATTGTTTTGCGAAATATTTACCAGTTTTTGGTGCTTATATATACATTACGTACACTATAATTAAATATACACTTGAAAATAAAATAAGCATGCATTGGAAGAAGGAAACTAAATTAGTTTTAATTTATTTTAAAATTATACTTTAAATTTATCGTTATGAAAGTTTATTTCCTGCTAAATTCTGGTCCAAAGAATAACTATATGAATGAGTATATATATGAATGAGTAATAATCATCAGTGATCTTATTATAATAAATACTACTTGAAAGAGGATTTTCATTTTATTTATTTGTATTACTATTGAATTACATAAATTTATAAATATTATTCATACATATTCATTATTTCGATGCACGCTAATTAAAATCAGTATTTTTATTAACATTTTTGATAATGTTAAATGCTTCTATACTAAAAACATATCGTCTTTTAATGCTCTTACTCAAAATTATAAAAATAAAAATCACAACACAAAATTAAATTTCATAATTTTCACTTCATTAATTATGGCTGCAGTAATCAAACATATTTCTGAGTTGTGAATTATTTTTGGAGTATTGATATTCACCATTTGTTACCATTGACTCATTTGCTTCGGGATTATGATAAAATTTTTATTTGCGGTTACTAAGTAGTTTTAAGCGAATTGTTTCCAATCGGAAGAAAGCTATTGGGTTTAAATGACAGTTAATAAAAGACTTTTTCCATAGTGATTTTTTGCAAGTAATAAAATTTCCTATATAATATCTATTTAAGAGAAAAAAAATTTGAATTACCATTTTCAGACACCTCGATAGGACATTTTTGTTAGTTGGTAATAATTTTTTAAAAAAAATATTATGAACATTTAAGATATTTTTTTTTTTTCATGAAAATAAAACGACAGCAGAACCATATATCTTAAATAATATACCTAATGTGTGGGTCAGATAAAATATTAACTCAACATGACGTTAGTATAAAATATTCTCTCTACTATATATATATATATATATGCTTTTATTTATTTCTGGCACTCATAACAAAAAATGTTTTTGGAAAAAAATACAAAAACATAAATACAGAGTATGTATATATAACTTGATTCATTAATGGAATCAGTTTTGTGATGAGAACCGGTTTCTTTATCTGTTTACTTTATTTTTATTATATACATATATATTTATATGTATACATATTTATTTATTTTATTTTTTTTACCTTAATGTTAAATTAATAATAAAAAACAAATTCTAAGAAAAGGGAAAAATCTCACTTTGATGTTCTTTGATAAGAACAACGGAGAGGAAAAAAAATAATGAAAATATTTTTCATTCTTTTAATAAAAGTGGCACCCTTTTATCTTAAATGTCGTTTTTATCTAAAAATGGACCTTGAATTAAATTAGTTTTACTAAAAGTTTTCAATTAAAAGTGGAGCAAAATTAATTTTAACTGGAAAAAAAAAATATATATAGGTACACTGAATAAATAATTAATGATTTTACAGGGAATAAAAATAATTTACGTGTAGACAGTGAACATGAAAATATTTAAATATAGTGGATTCATTAAATGAATGAAGTTATTGCCTCTTAACTAAAAAAAAAAAAAACCAATCTACTAAATATTTATATACCTGTCCATAGAGCAAAAAAAAAAAAAAAATGCGTAACTTTTAAATTTTAATGAACAAAAATTAAATATTTTCGCGGTATTAAAAATATGGTATTTTCTTATTTAAAAGATTTTTCACAAGCGCGTTAAAAAAAAATTAAGTTTCTGGTCACGGCAAAAATACTAATTTTAATTTTAATTTGTTTTCAATATCATATGAACCTATATATAAAAAATCGGAAAAAAATATACCTAAGGCAGTGTACATTATAATTTTAAATATAATTTCAGATGTATAACTGGATTCTTAACAAAACACAACTAAAATCCCCACAACTTAAATTAAACTATAAATATTCTTCCTCAGCTAAAATTTTATAAAGATTGTAATAAATTTTGATCAAATTTTTCGTATCGGATTTTTTTTAACTAAATTAGTTTTGAAGGTTCATAATCAACTTTTGGGACATTCTTTATACTTTTAAAAGGTATTCTCAAACACTAATAGCACGCGTCAAAATTTAGATATTGTATATTATTTTTTCTCTTTGTCAAATTTAAATCCACTGTCCTTAATAATTATCCACCTCATCCTACCAAAACCAATAATTCCATGAAATAAAAGATCATATTTTAAAACACACTCATACTAACAGGGATTTTTTAAGTTGTGGCCCTGACCACCGAGGTTTTAAAATAAAAAGAATAACATATATATACTATATATACATATTTATATTTTTTTTCATTAACAAAATGTACACATGATTTGTTTAATACGAACAACGCGCTTTAAATGTTAAATTTTTCACTTTAAATTCTATATAAATTTAATTGAAAAGTACTATAATGATAAAAATGCTAAAAAAAAAAAAAACTGCATATTCCCTTTTAAAATATTTCTCATCCATACACAAATGCCTGGCGCAATCAAACAAGCTATATAAGTATAAAAAAAAATTATATAAATGTAGGTACATTATATGTATATATTAAACTAAAGCTTTGGAAAAATCCTAATGATTATCAAGAGCACATCATACGGTACACAAAAGTTTTTAATATAAGTACATATATACATATTGAAATTTTTTTTTCACTCTTTCGTAGAAACCATACCTACAGCATAATTTCTTTCTTCTTTTTTTTTTTTTTCAATAAATGCAAAATCATCAAATAAATTTTTATTCAACTTGCATTGGAGTTGAGTATGCTCAGCTCATGTTGCATGTCCTATTTTATTACATTTTATTTCGCTAAAACGAAAAAAAAAAAAAGAAAGAATAAAAAAAAAAAGTTTTTTTTTTAAATATCTTGGAATTTTTAAAATAAAAAAAAAAATTTAACATTTTTTTTTTCATTTGGTATTTTGTGCTCTTCTTAATGCACCAAAAAATGCAATTTTTATTGAACAAGATAACAAGTATTAAATTCTTGCGAATTGCGCCCTGCAATTTATTATTATGTTGTTTTTTTTTTGATTTTTTTTTTTTTTGCTCTGATGTTAATTTTCAAAGTTTGCTCGCATAAAATGCAATTTTTTTTTTTACAAAATTTTCGATCAACTAATACTGCTTAAAAGAAGAAAAAAAAAAAGAAGTAAAATCAAGAGAAAAAAAAAAGTAAGAACCTCTAAAGATAGGTAGAAGATAGTTGAATGCACTTTATTTGTTGAATCAATACACCCAGAAAAAAAATGCTAGTTAAATTAACAATTTTTAACTGTTAAACAAAAATTGTTGATGTTAAAGAGAAATTTTTTAAATTAAACTAATAAGTATTTGATCTAAGTAAAGATGCTTCTTATTTTAACATTTGATTTTGTTATTTTAAAATGTTTCAAACAGTTATTTAGTAAAAGCTGAAAATTGTGATTTTAACAACATTAATTGTTATTTTAAATATGTTTCATTCGAAAGAAATAAAATTTTACTATTCTCTCTTTTAAATTAAAAACTCTTCTGTTATTATAACAATTACACATTCAATTGTTGATATGACAATAAAAGCTTTTGAAATAATGTTTTTGTTGTTATTTAAAAATGGTACATATAACAATAAAAATTGTCAAAGTAAATACGGCATTGTTAAAAAAAAGTTTTGGTTGATTTAAAAAGCTACACTTTTAAAATAAATATTTATCTTGTTAAATTAAAGAACTCCGCTCTTAACGAGACAAGTTAAGAGCGGAGTTCTTTAACTTAACAAGATAAATATTTATTATGTTTATATTACCGAATTTATATTTTCTATTTAATACATTGTTGTATATTACTGACATAGCTCAGTGGAAGACTCTACATCACATTGAACACAGCGGTTAAGCAACGTCTCGTAGTGATAGTACTTAGATGGGTGACCAATAAAAAAAAACAATAAAAAAACAAAAAAAGACGAAAAAAGCGAAAAAAAAAACAAAAAAAAACCAAGAAATTTAAAAAAAAAAAAACAAAAAAAAAATTTAAAAAAACAAAAAAAACCAAAAAAAAAAAGAACCAAAAAAAACCAAAAAAAAAAACCAAAAAAAAAAACCAAAAAAAAAACCAAAAAAAAAACAAAAAAAAGGCGAAAAAAAAACAAAAAAAGGCGAAAAAAAAACAAAAACAAACCAAAAAAATAAAAAAACAAAAAACTATTTTAAAATAATTATTTCGAATAGTTAATTTAACAGTTTGGCACCGTAACAATATATTTTTTTCTCAACTGCTAAAATTGTTATAATAACAACTTAACATTTTAAATATAACAATTTTGTGTTAATTTTAACAATGTAATATGTGTTTTGAATTAACAATTTTTGCAATTTTAATTTAACTATAAACCCTTTTGCGCAAAATCTATAAAGATTTTTTGTTAATTTTACCTATAAAATCTTTTAATTTAACAATTTTTTTTTCTGGGTGTAACTAAACCACTTGTTGAATTTTATAGAATTTTTTTTTTCTCATATTTAGATAGGACTCTATAGGTATTTTGTTTTTATTTTATACTGTATAATAAAAAAGACAGGTTGTGCGATAGGAAGATGCATTTTTCATAAATTTTTTTTGTTTTTTATTCGTACATACATAGCTTAAGAAAAATTCATGATGTCGTTGTTATGACTTTTTTATAAAAATTATTTTGTACATTTAAGAATTTTACAAAACTAACTGACTAAGACTTTTGTTAGTTGATTATTGAAGTTGAGGTAAAATGTTAATACTAATTTAGCAGGATAGTGAATTTTTTTGACAATATATTTATATATATAGTTTCTAAGTTGGTATTATTAATATTTACGATAGGAATTTATAAATAATGTGATTAGAGAATACAATCTAAGTTTTTGTCACAAAAGAGTCTTTTTGACGGCAGTTTGTTCGACTATTCAATCAAAATTGAAGATGTTTTCATTCAAGTCTGTTACTGAAGCTACAACTTCTAAGTGCGCTACGATACGACTACGAGTACGACTACTTCTTATATTCTCAAAGCTAAATTAAAATTATCTTTAATAGTAATTCAATATAGAAATGATTCAACAAAACTTTCATCATCAAATAAACAAATAGATCAAATTTGAGATAAATTTTTTGAGCCAATGAAAATATACAATTAAGAATAATGAAAATTAAACAAAACAATATAATAGAAAATTGAACTCAACCTAAATATTTTTATATTTCAACAATATTAAGGTATATTAATGTTTTAATATAATTTTTGTTTTTTATCTCTAATAACATCATTAAAATTGTCTTTTAATTTTGCTTTCGAAGTTTTTTTTTTAATAATAATTGTATTACTAATCATATTTTTTTATTTTTATATATTTTTTTGGAAAGGAAGTAAGTTCCTTTCATCAATAATTATTATAATCATGAATATGATTGGAATGTGGCAATTGCTGATAATTATATTAACCAAAAAAAAAATGTATATATATTATAGGTATCTAAAAGAATTAATTTTGGTTTGGATAAACTTGCGTCCTTTTTTCATGAAAATGAAGTAAGCATTTATGTATCTGTTTGTTATGTAAGAATTTTTTAAATTATTACATAAAATGTAAAATATTATTATTAATATAACAAACTTTTTAAATTTGATTTGATTTCATATTTTGTATTATTGTTTAAAAGTTCATAGCTTGTTCCATACAATTAAAAAGAAAACTAAGGCTTATTGTCAAAACTTTTTTTTAACACTATTAAATGTGTGAATTTATATGATAGGAACTATTTTTTCTTCTTAAAATTTTTTGCTATTGAACTTATTATTTAATAAAAATTTACAACTTCAATAATTCAAAAAAAAAAAAAATCATCCATCATTCATTAGTTTTTTTATTTTTTATTTTAGAATATTTTAATGTATTTGCTTTATATTTCTTTAATATCAAAAAAAAAAAAATTTTTTTCATCAAAATTGATCACCTTTTTTGAACTTACACGATCACCTGTAATTTCCATAAAAAAAAAACTTTTATTTGTTTCATGTTCCGACTGTAAATGATTCAAAAAATTTTCATTCTAGTACAAGGACTTTAACTTTACTTCCAGTTTAATGAATGAAAAGTTTATCGATTTTTTTTTCTTTTTCTATATTAAGCATATTTGTTATAGGTTTATAATAAAAATATGTAGCCAAGCAAATATTGAAAAAGTAAAATCAGTTCTCAACTCAACTAATTTCAGTAAATTGAAATTCTCTTTTTCGTATAGGTACATTAGTTACCCTCGCATGGCTTGATTAAAAGATAAAAAAAAAATTATGAATCAATCCTTGAGAATCCATTAAAAAGAAGTAAGCCGTCGTTGTCGTTCTGTTTTGGCCAATTTATGTTAAATATCGTAAGATGATGATGACTTGATATGATCAATGAAATCAATTTAATTAATGTGACATGATCCCATCGCTGCCTAATTAATGTGACATGATCCCATCGCTGCCATCGAATGCCAGTTAATTGCACATTTCGTGTGAATAATATAGTTAATACTTATTCTTTTATTGCTTATGAATACCAATTAATAGGTTTTTATTGACGAAATATTATTAAACACTCTGTATAACGTGGAAAAAAAAGAAGAAAATGGAAAAATTCAATTTTATTTGCCCTTTTTTTTAATTGATTAATAAAAATTTTGCTTTATCATTGTAAATCACTATTTTTTTTTTTTTTGGAATTTCGATTAATTTTGTTTCTTTTTTTTTTAGTTTATTATTTGAACATAAATATTTTTGTTTTAACGTTTATTATTTTTCTTTCTGATTTTTTAACTCACTTTGATTTTTTTTTTTAATTTATGTTAACATGCTCACATGGTAAAAGCCGGGATGTTCAACATAGAAATCAAATGTTAGGAAAAGTTTGTAATATGGAATATTTTCGTTTGAACATATAATTTTTATATAAAAATGATTAAAATTTAAAAAAAATACAAGTTAGAATTTTTCCTTATCTTATAGAGTTTTGTTAACAAAATTGTTCAACATAAATTTTGTAAAATATAAAAAATGTGAAATTAAAACAAAAAAAAAATTTAACTTTTCACATATTTATTTAACATTTTTGTTTATTTTCATTTTGAAACTCATTAATGCTAAAAATGCTAAAAATAAAGCCACAAAATATAAATTAAAACCACTGTTGTGCTAATCATAATTGGATATTATTCATATTTCTTAAAAATTACTCTAAGAGTAAATAGAGTATAAATGTTTCAATAAATAGAAGAGATTCTTTGTACAATAACTAGTAATAGATCGTTAAATATACATCTCTTATGTAAACTTAAAATAAGATAAAATTAAAATAATTGAAATTAAATTAATGATAAACAGTGTAGATTTCCTATACTCTAATGAAGTTTTATATTATAAACTTCTTTATGTTATTTTTAATGTAAACTTTTTAGATATTTTATCTAATGGTTTCGATTCCGACTATTTATTTAAAATTTCGACGATAATAAAAACTATACTAATTTTTTCTACATTATTTCTATTCTAAGCTGTATATAATTTTTAAATAATATACTAACTATATCCCTATATTTGTACTCAATTATGAGTGCAAACAAATCAACTATACTAAACCTACTGTTTTTACATTGTCAAAAAAATTATTGCAGGAAATAATTTTATTACAATACAAGTTTTTATTTCGAATTTATTAAGTTCTACGAACTTTATTGAAAAAATAATATCAGAATCCAGTTTACAATCATCAAGTATATTAATATTCTGAGTTTAATTCAATATTTTTCAGCTTTGGATCTATTTTTTTGCTTTTAAAATAAAACACAATTTAAACATTAATTCAAAAACCTTTTTTTTTTTTTTCAATCCAAGCATCCTTAAGGAATGTCAGCGCATGAGCGCACTAAGAAATTTTTTTTCTTTTTTTTTTCATTTTATTAATTTTCAATTCCGGTTTATAAATAACGAAATAAAAAGAAGAATTTAAAATTAATCAAGAAATAATAAAAATAAGTTTCCAATCGATTTTCATACCTTTAGAAAATTTAAGTATTTTGATCAGAATATTGTAATATTCATGGTTTGAAGAACTAAAAGGTAAATAACTTTATATTTCTACTAAATAAATATGTTGAAATTCAAATCACGAAAATTGCTTCTAAGGATTTTTGATTTTTTGAACTAAGTTCATTACAAAAGTCTTCAGTCCACATTAAAAAAATTAAATTAAAAAATTTTAATTCAAAAAAACTTTTGACATCAAAGCAAAGTAATATCCTTAATATTAAAAAAGATCATAAAAGAGTTAAATAATAAGAAAAAAACTATTTTATGGTTATTTTTAATACATATATAATTTCATAAGATATCGAAAGAAAGAAAAATACCTGAATACTGAATTAGGTAGTTAAAAAAATTATTAATTCAATAAAATTTCTAACAAGATACAATTAATAACTTTTTAACATAATTTAGATATTAGATCTTTTTACGTGCCTCCTAATTTTCAAGTTATATATATGATCAAAAGTAAGAAAAAAAGAAGCATTTTTATATACATACTTACATATACTACATGAAAAAGAAGAGATGAGAAAAAGAATTAAATTGGAAACACCAGCTGGTGATAGCTAAATCGAAAATATTAATAAACGACGAAAGGTGAATTCTTAACCATATACAGTGATTTTTAACACAAAATTAAATTTTAGCGTGTTTCAATTCAATCATTAATTTTTATCATTTTAAATTTTTTTTCTTTTTTTCGCTTATTTTGATTTATTAAACAGAAAAATGTTATTAAAGACTATTAATGTACATAGAATTTTGATAAAAAAAAAATTTTAAGATATTTTACTATACATTTTTTTTAATGATTTATTTATATATATTTGTAGTATTCAAGTTATTCATGTTGAAGTTGTTAATTAATAAATTTTTAAATTTATTGACGCGCGTACAAATATCTTTTAATAAGTTATAAAAATTATTCACACTAAAATTTCAAGTTCCTTCAAAAAAATTGAAGATGCTCAGATGTATTTGTTATGATAATAAGTTTAGTACGCTTTCTCCAACCATTTTTAAGCAAGTATCCCTATTAGCAAAAGAATGTTTAATTTAAATATATCGATTTTTTTAAAATAACATTAAAGTTTCTTTTCAATAGAATAAGTCCTTTTTCTCAGTTGAGTAAAACTTACCAAAAGAAACTGGACGTGAAAGATGAAAAATACATTTGTGGTAATATAATAATTATGAACAATAGACTTGGTGGTAGTAGGTAATGTGGTTCTTTACCATTTGTCCCTATATAATTTAAACTTATAATAAAAACATTTTTTAAGTATAAAATAAAAAAAAATTCTTAATTTCTTTTTGTTACAGGCTGAATTCTTATCAAAGTTCGAAATAAAAAAAAATATATATTTGAAATTTTTATTTAAAAATGTTGCATCAACATTACAATAAAAAATCATTTGCATCAAGTCGACTTAATAAATTAGGTGTTAAAATAACATTAATAGATAAATTATTGCCATATTTATTAATTTTATTTATGACATTATGTACAAAAACAAATTCATTACCCAGTGATTCAGATGATTCAACCGTAAATCCATCATTTGGTGTATATATGTTAAGATCGCCAGAATCTACGGTGGCGCCAAAAGGTGATGAAGTATTATTTGAATGCCAATTAAATTTAAATCCGGATAAAATAAAATGGCGATTTCGTCATGCGAGCTATAAGTTAGACTATAATGGATTTACGTATTTGGTAAGTTTTTATTCGTAGTAAAATAATAATAAAAATTTTCTGTAGATCAGTTTTCCCTTAAATACAACAAAAGTAAAAACTAGTTCACCAATGATTCCAATTCTTTATTCAAAGTATTGTCGTAATTGAAAACTTGACAAAAATATTCTTAAAAAAAAACAATAATATTTTATGAACATTATTAATCCTTTACCCTCTAGGATAGTTTCAATATAACAAATGAAGATGCTACATCTAAGTTACGAATTATAGTTTCACCTGAAACTCTTGGTGAATATCAATGTGTAGCCTGGTTTGGTTCATCAGTAATTGCTTCTATTACATCACAATTAACTTTGGCATCAATAAGCTTACCAAAACAATCATCAAGATCTGCAGAGCAAATGATTAGATGGCATGTCTCTCCGAAAAATAGTATTTTAATTAAATGTGGTGAAATAAATTCAAACCCACCGCCGGTGTGGAGTTTTTATCGAAATGGGGTTTCGATTCCGCCACAAATAGAACAAACATCAGTACCTGGAGCTTTAATTTTAAACAGCTTAACCTTGAAAGATTCTGGAACATATTCTTGTTCAGCAATGAATTCGATAACTGGTAAGTAACTATATTAAAATTTCGATAAGTGTACGAATCGGCGAAATTAATTAAATTTTGAAATATTATAATAAAATTATTTTTATCTTTAGGGGAGGAAATCCAATTACCTCAACGAATTGAATTGATTGTTGAGCATACTCAACGTAAAGCCCCACATTTTCTTATGGAGCCTGTAACTAAGGTGTCAGTATATCCTGGTAGTGAAGTGCTTCTGGAATGCCCAGGAATATCACAACCTCCTCCGAAACCAGTATGGAGTAGTCCTGATGTCAGAAATAACATGACAAACAATAGAACAACTATTTTCTCATACGGTCTAAGAATTGTTGATGTGTCTCCCGAAGATAATGGAACATATACATGTCGTTTAGACAATGGAATTTCACCGGTTTTAGTTCACAAAATACGATTAGAAGTTTTAGAAAAGCCAACCATTTTAAAAGGACCCCAAGCAACTTTGACTAATGAAGGTGATTCATTAGAATTAGAATGTATTGCCAAAGGAACACCTCTACCAAATATTTATTGGTTGATCAATGGGATTGATACAAGAAAAGATAAAGAAATTTTTCATGATGGAAATAAATTTATTATACCGAGTCTAAAAAAATCTCATGCTGGAATAGTTCAATGCTTCGCTAAGAACGAAGCTGGGCAGGTAAAAGTTTATTTAATGCGTTTCATTTTTTAATTAAACTACCTAATTAAATAACTTTATTTTGATACCAGACTAATGATAATAATTTGCTGCAAGTAAATCCGAAACAAATTGATGGTGAAGTGGGTAATACACCGCTGGGGTATGTACCACGAAGACCCAATTTTGATCATGAGAAACCTGGCAAAGGAAGAAGGAAACATAAATTAGGTATGTTTCAAAATTGTTAATACTTTATGGATAATTTTAATTTTAAATATAAATAATAACCAGTAATATTAGAAATAATCTTTATATCGTAAACGATAAGTTCATTGAAGAGTGTTTTTTTTTTAATAATTTTCCTTTTCGTGTAAATTCGTCTTCAAAAACCTGTTTTTAATAACATAAGATTAATATAAGAATGGGTAAATAAATAAATAAATCAATACAATAATTTTTACAAATTTTAATAAATTACATAATATAGCATAAATATAACATAAAACTAAATTAATTTAATAATTTTTTCTAATTATAAGTTTTTTTTTTGTTCGATTTTCTTCTTCTGTTAAAATTTTTAATTTCAATTTCACTTCTTCTACTTGATATGCTTGTAATTCTTTAATATGCTTCAGCTGTTCTCGTGAACATTGCAAATCAATTTTTGATTGTTCCCAACGTAATTGTTCACCTTTATATCGCAGTTCTGCTTCTTTAAATTTATAGAAATTAAGTTTTTCCTCTAAATTGTCTACTAATTTTGATGGACTTGCTGCAGATTGCTGTTGTTGTTGCTGATGCGAACAATAATTATTTTTCTGTGATGGTGGTGGCAACTGTTGTGTTATCACAACGGTCGGCGCAGGTTTCGGTTGTAATGGAGGTGGCTGAATTGTTTGTTGAATTGTTTGATAAGGATGCTGTTGTTCTGTTGTTAAAAATGTTGTAACATTATTAGAATTTGTTATTCTATATGACGGTGTCGTATAGATTGGTAAATTAATATTTTCCTTATGCTGGCTTGACCCAACTGGAGATTTTATTTGAAAAACTATTTCTTCACGTTGTGATCGAGAGTTTTTAAATTCTAACAGATCATTTAATGTTAATTTTTCAGCGCTAATATGATCAATATTGTAGTGGTGGGGCTGTGTATTTTCTATAACATCATTTGACGATGTTGATACTTCAATTTGTTGAATATCATTTTCATCAATCATTTCCATTTCAGTTTCTACTTCGTTGTCAACGGCTTCGAATTTAATATGTTGCAGACGTTCAGTTTGTGACTTTTGAAGTGGCTGAATTTGATTTTGTATCTGGAAAATATTATTGGTAGAAAAATTTAGAAAAAATATCTACTAAAAATGGATAATTTCTTACTATAATGGCGTGTCGCACGAACAGTGTCCAGTTCAGTTTTAGCTTTTTTTTTTGGAATTTAATATTGTTATTTATTTTGTTTACGTGTAAACCTAGTATAATGGCAATAACTTTTGAACAACGGGCAAGCAATTATGGCCAAACGTTTAAAATCTTAAGATCAAATTGCATCTAACGGTGAAAAGATCTAGGTGAAAATCTGTGTTTTTAAGTCCATTTTATTTTCTCCATACAAAAATTGCATGAAATAATTTTTTAAAATCAAACTTTAAAATAAACAAAATTAGTGTAAAGTTAGACTTACAAAAATCTTAAAAAGCTCTTTCTAGTTAATGAAAAAATATTATACAAATTTTGAATTGTGAAAAATACCATTAAATTGCAAAAAAAAAAGAAGGAAAATTGGACACTTGTGTCGTACATTATGTAAGTATAAAAGTTACGTATAAAAGTTGTATTATATATTATGAAATAAAAATCAACCTGAAGCTGTTGAATATATTGCGGTTGTGTTTGTTTCTGCTGTTTTTGATTCGTTTGTGGTTGCTGTATTTTCTGTTGTTTTGGCCTACCTTGCTGTCGTTCTTCATGATGTTGCGGTTGCATTGATTTATTTTTCTTCATTTTTGGAACCGAATTTCTTACAGTAGCCATCTCATTATTAACTGAATCTATTGATGGGAAATTTTTTCGCAGCCTAAAAATGTATTTTAATTATGATTGTTATTTTAGGTAGGTAGTACCCAGGTACAGTAAAATTGTACACTACAACTACTGAATATATTACCTACATATAACTAATATCGTGAATTCTAATTCGATTTTTATTATAGAAAAATACAATAAATTTGAACAAATATCATTTTATTAGAAAAATAGTACAGAATAACCCGTACCCATTTAACTGAACTGTTGTTAATATTAACACAGTGATGCCAGATTGAAAATTTAAAAATCCCTACAGCAAGCAAAAAATTTCCCTATTTTTCCCTATGTTATATAGATAATTTTCCCTACATTTTACCCTACATTTTTTTTTAAAAAAATACTGATATTTAGTTTTTTTTTCAAATTTTTTAAATAAAAAATTGATTTTTCATGTTTTTTTATGATATCTTTTTTATTTTTATATATCAAAAAATTACAAATTTATTTTCAGTAACATTTAGATTTAGCATTAATTGTATAAAAAAAATAATCATTATTATTAATTTTATAAATTTTACTAAACAAAAAAAAAATCATTAAAAAAGTTAGGAACATATACTCTCCTCAGAAATGAAACAACGTATGATATTTAGACGTCATTATTAGATAATAGCACCATTCGATTCCTCGTACTTGATTTTATAAGTACAACTATTTTGCAATATTCTTAATGTTGATTAAAATGTGTTTTTTAGATGAAAATTTTACGTTACTTGATATTTTTCCATACATTTTTTTTAATTTTCAAATCTTTAAACTCAATTACTCGAAACTATACTTTTCATTATACAGCGTTTCATTTCTCAGCAGACGATATATACTTTATAGTATTAATTATATAAAAAAATAAATATTGCATTTGTAATTATTAATATTTGCAATGAATTTAAGAAAAAAAATATTGGCCAACCAACATGATAAAAAATCCCTACATTTTTTAACATTTGAAAAATCTGTCCCTTTTTCCCTACAGTGTCTTTTTATGACATAATTTCCCTACATGTAGGGAATATTCCCTACGTCTGGCATCACTGTATTAACAAGTTGTTATAGACAGACTTTGACGCGATCATCGATTTCGAGCTAGCGCGAGCGACGCAGCGACGTTTTTTGGCCTAGCAGCAACGACCAAATTTTTAGGTGAAAGCGATCGCTAGCAGCCATATAAATTTAAAAAAAAAAAAAAAAAAAACCAAGCAGCGACGAAAATTTTTGTCTTTTTTTTGTTTTTTTTTTTTTTTCTTGTTTTTTTTTTTTTTTTTAACGGTTTTTTTTTTGTTAGCGATTTTCAGCGGCGCAGCAGCGATCAAGAATTTTTTTTTTAGCAGCAGCCCCAAAAAATTGAAAATTTCGCTGCTTAGCCGCCGCGACTAAAAATATGATCGCGTCGGTGTCTGGTTATAGATAAGAACTAAGAATAGAGGAATATACCTGAATTGTATTTTCAAAATAAACTCACAATAAACAATATGTTGTTATGTATTATTATTGAATTTAATGCTTACTTACACATTAGAACTCACTCAGTTTTTAATAAAAATGTATATCATATATTTATAGTTCTATACATCTATGCTATAGTATCTCAATGTTGAAAAATATAATAAAAAATGCATACATACATACATATTTATTTTTCAACTCATTAAATTTTGTTTATGTCATTTGAAATTGAAATGAAATTAATTTCAAATTTAATGTGAATGGTCTATTGAGAATAGTTTTCAACTCGATTAGAAAAAGTTATCAAAAGTATGAATTTAATATTACTAAAGACAATGTTTTTTTTTTTTTGAGGAATAGTTAGTACCAAATAAAATCAATTAATTTTTATATAGGTATATTTCGCTTCAATTCGAGGTTTTATAAATGCGAAATATTTATATTGGGATAATTAAAAAAAAAATTGATTGATGATGGACCATTCAATCATTCAATCTTAACCTTAATCTTAAAATTATTTCAGTTCAATCAAATTTCAAATCGTTTGCTTCTTGTAATAAAGTTTGAAAACATTTTGCACAAAAAAAACGAGAATGACCAAAAGCTAAACAAAATTGAATGTTATTTCCAAATTATTTTAATTTTTTATACTTATGGACAAATAAAAAAAATTGTATTTAAATTGCATTATTAAATTGTGTTTCATATTCATAATCTTGTTTTAACACTCGACACCGTTATTATTTTTATTTTTGACATTGAATTCACATAGAATTGAGTTAAAGCTCTTTTTAACTCAAACATAAAAGTTTAATGTTAGAGGTCCTATGTTTTAATGGACAAGGGCATTTCAATGCAACTACTGTAATTGTAAGTTGAAAAAAAAAAAATTAAAAAAATATACATATTTTTACATTAAAACAGAAAAAAAGCTCCCGTTCTTTTTTTTTTGTGTTATTTTTCTTCAAAGGCTGAACTTAAAAATAATTTTTTCTTTTTTATTTGGTTATATCTAACCAACCTACCTTGCATTTAACCAAAATTTCTGAATTTGTTTCATATTTCGTTTTGTTGTTATCAATGGACTTGAATTAAAATTGTCAACAATTTTTTCCCAACATTCACGTACTGAAATAATTTTTTTTGATGAATTTTTTCGATATTTAATGTCAATGACTTCTTCGTTGTCTTTAAACAATTGATATAAAATAGTTTTTTCATCTTTTGTAAATCTTGGTGATGAAGATGCAGCAGAAATTGCTGTTGCATTTTGTTGTTGATCTGAAGAATTATTATCTGATGAATTTTGTATTGAGACAGAAGAACTCGAATGAAATTGAATCGAAACAGGCGGAGTTGAATTTGAGCTCATTGTAAATAAATTTAGAAAAAAAAAATGTACAACAAAAAAGATAAACAAAAAAAATATTTTATATATTTTAAATAAAATATTTTTAATAAAATTATGGATTTTTCTTATTTAATTTTTCCTTTTTTTTTCACAAACAAATATGCAATTTTTTTTTTTTTTTTTCAGTAAAATTATTATTTTTCTTTTAAATCTTCAATTCAATGTACTCACTTTCATTTAATCACTCAGATATTTATTATGATTGAAAATTTGGGAATTGGGAAGATATATATACTTATACTATAATATTAAAAGTCAAACTACACACACATGCACACGACTTTGAGTACAAAAAATTCTCAAAAAAAAGGGGAAAAAACAAGTTAATTTTTTTTGTAGCCTACTTATTAAAGCCAATTTAATTAGAATTTGTGGAATCTTTTTTTGAGTGGAATTTAAATTTTAGATCTAAGAAAGAACTAAACTACTGTTAATGTACTAATTTTGGTTGTAGACACTAAAAAAAAATTAGAACAAATATTTTTTTACCAGAAATAAATAGTTCAAATACGCCAAAAAATCGATAGCGTAAACTTATTTCAATTAATTTACATTTTTTGTTGCACTGTTAGTTTTGAATTTTTTTTAGTAGATGGAGCGCGATACCGTTGCATGTGCTAATTATTAAAGGTTGAAGATGAAATTTTTTAAAAAGAAAATAGGAATTAATTAATAAATACCTTTTGAAGAGATCAATTTTTATTTTTACTAGAATTCTGGTAGGTTAGCATTAGGCAATAATTGTCCAATCTAACTCCCCTTTCGGGATAAATCTTGATCCATTCGTCTATTGTATATTCGTTGTAGGTAGGTACATTAAAATACATTTTTTTTAACAAGGTGCCTTTTTCAGAGACAGTTTCTTTTAAAAGCTAGAGTATGAATAATGGATGAATGAAATAACTTCGTACATATTCATACGAGTATACATAATTATTTCTATAATTTCTATGTTTCTGATATAATAAAAATATTTTTTGTTAACAGCTAATATGATACCTCCAAGTCGACCGAATGTAACACGTTTATCTGATGATTCTGTAATGTTGCGTTGGTATGTTCCCAAAAATGATGGTCTACCAATACAATTTTTCAAAGTTCAATATCGAATGTTGGGAGATATTACGAAAAGAATACCACGAGAAAATTGGCAAACAACTAACGATGATATTCCGTATGGAAAGCGAGATAAGAATAATGAAGGAATTAAGAATTTTACATCATCTGTATCAGGACTAACACCTGATCGTTTTTATCGTTTTCGTATAATAGCAGTTTATTCTAATAACGATAACAAAGAAGGAAATAGTTCTGGAAAATTCTTATTACTTCGCGGTTCAACGCTAGGTCCAATTAAACATTTACCAGCGCCAATTTTAACTAAAGTCGAAGGTGTTAGTGAAAATACTATTGTACTGCATTGGCAACTGCCAGGTGTGAATCGATCGAATCCTATTGAAGGATTTTATGCCCACTATCGATCAGCATCTTCTGCTGGGGAATACACTAAAGCAACTATTTTAGACGGAATGCATACTCGATATTTTAGAATTGATAATTTGGAATCAAACAGTGCATACGAATTTAAATTACAAAGTTTCACGTCATCAGCTGCATCTGATTTTAGTTCAATTTTAACAGGAAAAACTTTGAGTGAGTACCTTCGTAATCTGAAATTTACTAAATATTTTCAAATACTACATTGCTACGAAATACTACGAAATACCACAAAGTATTTCAAATACCGAATCTCAAATTCTTAATGTATTTTGTTGTTGTGAATTTCAAATACACTTCCCAGAGCGTGTATTTGAAATATCATTACTTGCAAATTTAAAGTACTTTTATGGTTAAGCCCTTATTTTTATTGCACACAACTTTTTACTTCATATTTTATAATTGTTACAATTATATTAATGGTTTGCTTTTTTATCTAGAACCCCCTACTCCACCACCGTCAATAATAACAACAATTAATCCTGATTCGAGGCCATCTGAACAAAATGAATTAAGAAATATGGAGAATTTAATATATGGAGCTGTAGGTGGTTGCGTTATATTGTTAATAGTTGTTATAACTGCTTGCTTATGTTTAAAACGTAAAAAGAGTAGTCAACAAGAAGGTAAAATAATTTCAATTTAAATTTTGTTTTCATTTCTAAACATTCTAAACATAATGACGAATACAAAAAAAATCTATTCTAGATGAAGACAAGCCCCATATTGATCATATACAAGCTGATGGCCATATTGTCGCTCATCATAAACCTACGCATAGACTAAATGGTGTCATGAATATAACTTCGAATCCTATGGCTCATGAGGGAGATAAGGTTAGCTAACATATTTCAGCAAAAAAAATATTAATAATAATAATTAAATGTACACTTTTTTGTGGTAGTAGCTTTTTACTGTTATTGGTTATTGGAAAATCTATGATTTTCGTTCGAACTTGGTATATACACAACATGGGTTATATTAAAATATTTAAAACTTTGATTTATTATTTTCAGGATGTAAAACAAAATAAACTTTTTGTTATTATTTTCAAAATTCAAAATTCGTAAACTTAACTTAATAATATTTATGCATTATCCAGTTATATACCAATTCAATCAAACTTCTTTAAAAGCCAAAAAATTGTAAAATATTGGGTACTTATACTCTTAATGATAAAAATAAAATCTGCTGTTTGACATACAAATTTCAAGTTTCAATTTTTCTATTACGGTTCGTAATCATAATTATTAAAATGGTGAGAACCTTTTGAAAAAATTCATCATAAATTGAATTATACTCCGTAAAGTAATAATGCATTTGAAAACTTAAAAATTGATCTTTCAAAAATAAATCTAAAAATAAAGAATTTAAGTACCAAATATTTGCAGCCTAGAAGCAAGCTTTCAAAATACATTTCATTGTCGCAACAGAATAACAAAATAAGTTCAATATTTCCACAAAAATGTCACTCAAAGCATGTGAAACACTAATATTACTAATTTATCCCGATTCCCAAATTTCCTTCCGTGACATTTCTGTTATTTATTTTATTCAAATATTCTTATAATGCAAACCATTCTATAATGTTGTTCAAATGTCAATAAAATACTTTGCATGCAGCATGTTGCACCCAAAATTTGGTATGCTATAGACTTGACCTATCTATGGACTTCCTATCTCATCCTAAAATCCTGCAAAAAAAAAACCAACATTAACAAAAAGTGTGGTCGTAGCATAAAACTCTAGTGCGACTTTGAAGTATTATGCTTCTAGTTTAGAATATCAGCATGAATGTTCTAGAATTGCCAACATGGCACAGAGCTGAGGTTCATGCCAAATTCAACAGCAGCAATGACGAACGGGCAAATCGAATTCGTTGGTACAGTTGGATGTTCGAATGGTTTAAAAACTCAATCTAATGGAATCACAACGGCCACTATAACAATTATAGGGAAAGCAACAAATGGAAGAGAAATACTTAGATCAGCTCCACCATCACCATCATCCAGTCCAATGCCATCATCGACCAATAACACAAAAAATACTACTACCACACCTTCTACTAATAAATTAAACAATCATAAAAATAATAATGTATTGTCACAGAACAATCATCGTCATCATTTACCATCGTCATCACCTTCACCGCCACCAATTCCGCCGCATCTAAATCAACAGCATAAAAATCATTATCCTCAGCAAATTACACCACCATCCTTGCCGCCATATTCTTATCCAATACCACAGTTACAACAACCACAAACACCAAAAATGTTAAATAAACATCATCAAAACAATAACCATCATTACATTTCACATCATAATCAACAAGGGGTACTACCAACTTCACCACATACAAATGGTTTACCAATGACACCGAATCTAGATCTTCATAGGCGCACATTAGATAGAAGCAATCGAAATTTGCATCATTATTCACCATCCCCGCCAATATTAAATCGTGTACAACGTTCTCCAATACCTCGAATCAAAAACCGAAATCGATTAGGTAGTCATAATACAGATAACATATCGTCAGGAAGTCTCAACAGTATTGAAGTATAATTCTTAAAAACGGTTTTAAATTACTACAATATCAAAATTAATATGTTTAATGTGTACTAAAATATTAAGACTTTATTTATGCAACAAAATAAATTGTTGAAGTGTAAATTATTTTTGCTTGAAAAAGATAGACCAAGAAAATAAATATGTTAGTTTAAATTAAATAACATAAAAAAGTCCTCGGAAAGGTTAATTAGAACATCATTTTCTTAGAAGTGTAATCATTTTTGTTTTAAATTCGGTAATTATATTCCAGCTTATCTTGTTAGTTAGCATCATTTACTTTTTATTTTTTAAAAAAGTTTCCTATAAATTTTATACCATTTTACGACTTAGATATTTTGTCGCCAATGTACTTAATAGAATTCTTAATAATATTTATTTTTTGGTCTGTAAATAATTATATATAAATAATAATATGAATTCGAATATTTTTTTCTGCAGCCACTGTGTGATATACAAAAACTTAACAAATTTTTTATATTCTATATTTTTAGAATTTTTAATAATAATAATTAAAAAATAATTACATTATTTTTAATTTAATTTAAAAATGAAAAGACAAACTTTGTAAACTTATTTTGTTTTTTTGTTTCTTTTGTAAAGACTCTAGACTAGAATAAGATTGACTGATAAATAATGTACATTTAGAATGCTAGGTAAAAATATCATGTTATTAAAAAAATAGTGTATGTAATAAAAATTATAATAGATGTCAAAATTATTACTTTAAGTTTGTAAAAAAAGTTTTTGTTTAAATTAAATAAAGGTTTTCATTAATCATTAATTAATAAATATTTTCCAAAATAATTTCTTAAATATCGGTATTTTTCAAATGCAGGTTACAAATTTAAAACATAAGATAATTTGTTGAAGATATGTACATACCTTCTGCCGTCATCTCTGTATTGTTTCCTCAAAAAGTCGGTTTAAATTATTATAAGTTCTTTCATATTACCATTAAAAAAAAATTATGGCTACATGTATTTGCAAAGTATATGTAGTCTCAAAGGATAATAGTGCCTATAATTAGAGATCCTTAAAGTATAAAAATAAAATTTATCTCGAATCTTCACACAGTTAATGTTCATTTTAGCATTCAATAATAATAAAATCTCTTTTTTATTATTTTTTAATTAAAATAAAAAAAGGAATAAATGGAAAATATTTTTTTTAAGTTATAAAATTTTTGATTGTCCAGTTATGTCTTCTTTTTATTTTATTTGATTATATAGTGTAGGGTGGAACATTGATAATAGATTTATTGGAAGATTCCTATCCGTTCTAAAAAAAAAAATAATATATAATATACATTGTAATAAATAATAATAATTTCCTAAAAAATTAAAATTATTTAAGAATTGAAAATTATTTGTATAAAAGCTAATATCAATTTTATTAAATTTTTTTAAGTGATTCAAAATCAATTATTAAAACTTAAGATACAAGATCGTGGAACAAATTTGGACATTGCATTGTTGAAAATTATTAAATTACATAATGAGAAATTAATTGGCAAGAATTAAGTTACTCTCCATCAGTTTTTTTTTTTAAATTAAATATTTATAATGGGAGATAACTTGAAAAGTATTCTAAATGTAAAAGGTAATAATACCATTGATTAAGGATAATAAAAAGTGTTTATGCATTTCTAATCAATAATAATACTTAAATATTTTATTATTATTACCTGAAATTACTGCAAATAAATTTTATTTTTGTAAATAATAATTGTGTTAAATATTTGACTATGTCACCTATCAACAAATGTACGTAGTTTTCTTGCAAATTATAATATTTCACATTTATAGTTACATGCATAATAATAGTTTGTTAATTTTTACTGAAAATAAAGACAGAAATATGCTAAATATGTTTTTTAAATTAGCATTGTTTTGTTCCATGATTTTAATTTATAACGAAAAACAAAAAAAATTAACTTTAAAATAGTTATTTATTGAATATTATGAGTTTCTATCTAATTTAAATTTTAAAATTATAATAAATTGTTTCTTAGAAAAAATAATACAAAAAAAAAACAATTAATTTATTTACTTTATTTCTAGATTCCTTGTAATTATGTATACATACATATGCTGGATTGTCTTTTTACAAAAAAGACATATTCTGAATATTTTCAGTTTTTAGCAAATGAATCCAACTTTTAATTATCTATTCACCAAGACCAAGAACTTGAAAAACTATAGAGTTACTTAGATATATAGATTTAAAAAATATTAAAAATTCTCATCGTCGGTCGGCGGCGCAAACCTCGTAAGTCTTATTTTTTACAAAACATGTTTTTTTACATTTTCCTGTCCTTTTTGTTGATCTGCGTCGATCTACATTCATAAAAACTCTCTAAATATTTTTTACGCACTTCTATTGTCGATAAAAAAAAACTCGAAAATTTAGGTGGGGAACTTTTCTGGCTAAACCTTGTACATTTTTGAAACTAAGCTAAGATAATGTACTAATCTTCGTAAGAAGGTACAGATTTTATTCAATTCATATCGCTTCGAAATTGGCCAATCTTTTGTGTCTCCTGTAAAATTTTCAAAAACAGTCGCCGACCGACGTGATGCTTCGCTTATTTTCATATTTTTTCAAATTCAATATCTAACTTACTCTTTGATAGTTTTTTAAGTTCTTGGGCTTGTTTATGACATTTGATAAAATTTGCATGACGAAATTTTATGTAAAAGGTAAATATGTTCTGAGAATTTAAGTTAAGAAAAACAAATCGTATTTTAAAAAAATTAGAGTCCTATATTTCCAACTTTTTTTAAGTTCTTAATCCAAAAATTATATCAACTTTTATCAGTGCTTTTTAACAGTAATTTTTGTTTTAGGTCGATTATCTTCGTCCATTAAAGCTTTTACTTTCAGTTTCATTTCTTCAATTTGAAAAGCGTGCATTTCTTTCATATGTTTTAATTGTTCTTTAGCCCGTTGTAAGTCAATTTTTGACTGCTCGCACCTCAATTGTTCTTCTTTATAACGTAATTCGGCACCTTTAAGCTTAAAAAAATTTAATTTCTCTTCTAAATTATCAGTTGAATTTGATGTTGATACAGGTTTTTGTGTATGATGATTACAACATGATGTTTGTAGATGCGGTTGTTGTGTTATCATAAGAGTAGCGGTGGAGGGTTTTAAATTTACATGAGGCGTTTGTGCCTGAATTACTTGTTGGATAGATTGATATTGTGTATGATGTTCAGAGTTGTTGATATTCGAATTTGTAATCCTAAAAGGTGTGACATATGTAGCTAAATTGGAAAGTTCTTTCGGTGTTACCGTTGTAGTTGTAGCTACAGGGTCATTTGATTTTATTTGCACTAAAATTTCTTCTCTGCGTGAATTCTTAAACTCTAATAAATCATCTAAAGTTAGTTTTTCAGTACTAATATGATCGATGGTGTATTCTGGATGATGTGAGTCCATTTCATCACCATCATTCGAAGAAGTAGATGCTTCCACTTGGTCCATTTCTTCTTCATCAATCATTTCTACTTCTGTTTCAATTTCAGCTGATTCTATATTTTCAAATTTAATATTCTCAATAAATTCATTTTGTACTTTTGATGTTTCCTCAACCTCATGTTGATCCTGAATTTGATTTTGAATCTAAAATAATTAAAAATGATTTTTGTTTAGTTATTTTATTAAATTCAAGAGTGTTCATTAGTGATGAGGGAAATTTTTTTTGCATTAAATACTCTCGATACCACAAAATGTAAACTTCTGTAACATTTTTATTAGGAACACGTATCTACTGCCTAAACACAAAGTATAAAGTTAAATGTAAATGTAAATTAGGTTAACCGTGAGATTAACATAATCATCTGATTCAAATTTAATTTCAAAAAACTGACCTGAGTATGATCTTCTTGTTGTAGATGTTGCTGTTGTTGTTGACTATCTTGCATTTGATGATGTTCTTCATCTATCTGATGCTCATCATATACTTGTTCCTGTTGAGATTGTTGCTAAAAAGAGTTTTTTTTGTATGAGTAAATATTCTTCAATATAATATACTTTATAATAAATAAACCAAGCTCGCGCTAGGATCGACTAGTACACAATAACTTAAACAAAAATTTGAATTCAAAATAAATTTGTAAATAAAAATTATTCAGTCTAATTCAAAAAAAAAATTTAAATTCTTCAAATTCATATCAGACAATATTTATGTTATGTTAAATTGCCTTAAATTCTTTAATGTTCAAAAATAAGTACTAACTGTAACATTTATGAAATAAACATTTCCTAACGATGAATCTTGTTGCTGGGATGCAGGAGTGCGTCGAGGGCTACGTTTAGGTTTTGCTGGAGAACTTTTAACTGACTCCAATGGATCATTTGTAGCAGGATAGCTTTTTCTTAGCCTAAAATAAAATTAAAATAAGTAAATAAATAATGAATTGAATTATGTTCCTTGAAAAGGTGTAAGACCCAAGAGTCATATATATGCTTACAATGGTCGTTTGATGGTAGTATTCATGAAAAAGAAAATTTACAACACTTAAGTTTTGTATAGTTGTCCCCCCAAAAACTTGATATTGGTAACTATATAAATCTAAATAAAACCATTGAGTAATAATATTTATAAGAGGGACAGAATTCATATAAGTAAATTTATTTCAAAATTATGACAATATTTTGAATGTATTGAGTAAAACGTTTTAACTCAAATGTGTTTATTCTTAATTTTATTATTTTTATTATTGTATTAAGAATAAACACATTTGAGTATGAAATTTTTATTCAATACATTGAAAATATTGTCATCATTTTTGAGTTATTTGAAAAAAAAAATTCTGAAATTTACTTGTATGAATTCTGACCCTCTTGTAAATATTATTACTCAATGATAAAACATAATTTAAGTCTTTCAGAAAGATACTTTTCTTCACATACAATAATCTCACTCACACATAAAAACTCACTCAGCCATATTTTATGTTTTTATGTTTTATAATGAACATAAATTCCAATCACTCACACTCTTCTATAACATAATTCCTATACTCGTTAATTACGATGACATTTCTTTAATTACGGCAGAACATGAAAAGTTTATCAAATTTTCCAAAGCAATTGAAATAAAAATAATAGAAAATGACGATATTCGCGTTCATGTGACTGTTCATTACAATTGTAAATGTGATTGCGAACATGAATTATCAATTTCAACACAAAATACTTTGTACAGTTATTCACTGTAGAAAAATTAAAAATATCACGTTCACTTCGAAGTGTGTAAGCACCTTTAGATCTGACTTTAGTTTTTAAGTATATTCAAGTTACTTTTACTCAACTTCAAACTATTGGGAAAAATTAAATTTATTACTATTTATTACAGTCCAAAACAATCTCACGGAATTGTGACTGCAGAAGTATTGAATTAAAAATGTCGAAAAAAGTAGTAAATTTTGTGGCAAGACACATAAGAAGCGACATTTTACGCTTTCGTTTTTCCAAAATAGAATATTACAACGTGGATTAGATAATTTGAATCTTTTTTGTTCCATATTTATACATTCGTTTCAAAAGCATAAACCTACCCTTCTAAAACTAATAGTTTACTACATAATTTAGTACATTATTAACGCACATAATAAATTTGTGAGTGTGAGTAAAATTTAAAATGGGCAACAAAAAATTCCTAAATAATAATATTTTACAATTTTTTCATAACTTTGAGCTGGTCTGTACCTACCTAGCGTTCAGCCAAAATTTTTGTATTTGCTTCATACTTCTTTTCGTTGTAATGAAAGCACTTTCATTATATTCTTGAGAAATTCGTTCCCAGCATTCACGTACCGATGTTATTTTTTTTGTGGAATTTTTCCTATGTTTGATATCAATTATTTCTTCATTTTTTTTAAATAATTCATATAGCAAAGCTTTTTCTTCTTTTGTGAACCTTTGTGTCCCTGCTGGAGTAAGAAAATTGTCAATGCTTAGTTGCTGACAATTAGGAATATTGATATTGGCATCATTTGGTAGCTCCGTTGTTGACGGTGTTGTGGATTGAATCGAACTCATTATATTATAGTAATTAATATAAATAAAGATATATATTCTTTTTTTTTCAACTCGAAATTTTCTAAACAATTAAAATTAAATATTTTTATTATTTTTTAATTGTAAAAAAAAATTATTTTGCTTTATTTTTTTAATTTTAACACTCACTCACTAGAGTCACTTGTAATATTATTGTTATTATGAAACTCACTCGTTATAAATGGCCTCAATCACAATGAATTCACCACCAAACCACCATGGGGAAAATAAAAATTAATGAAATAAAATAATAAAAAAATCTCAATTCACTGCTTAAGAAATACTCAATTTAATCTACTATGAATGAGTTGAAGTTAAATGAGTGAGTTAAAATAATATGGAATGGGAATACTAGCATACTTTAAGAAGCCTGTTAAGACATCAATCACAGAAATTAATATATAGAGTGTGTAATGGAAAATATTTTTGAGTAATGCATCGATCACAGCTAATACCGCAAAGCTATTTAGAGCTACCGTAAAAACCGATTTTCAGCGTTATTTCTTATTTATTTTAAATAAAAATTATAATAAACGCAAGATATTAATTTTATTTATTTTTTGTAAAAAGAATTTCTTAAAATTATTTCATGATTAATTAGAAAACTGAATTTTTTTTTTTTTGCTCCTAAAAGAATTGACTACATCACAAAATATTTTTTTTGTTTCTTTTTCACAGCGTTTCTTTTGCATCGAAATTTGGTTTTCCTGCATTTTTGTGTCGCAATCATATTATAAAAAAACAAAAGCAGTTTTTTTGCTTTCCTTCAAAAATTGCTTTTTTTTTGCTTTCCTTCAAAAATTGCTTTGCGGTATTAGCTGTGCTCAAGGCATAATGCCTTCACAGTAAAGTAATTTTTGGAGGAATGTTCCGGAAACCTGTTCACAGCTAATCTTACCTGAAAGCAAAAAATCAACTGCATGGGTTTATCCTTTTTTTTTATTTTGAAAGTTTAAACTTATTTTTTTAAATTTAAATTTTTATATTTTTTTTAATTAAATTTACTTTTCATTTTTTTTTATCATTTGAAAATTTTTGATAATAAAATTTATCTGAAAAAAAAATTCAGATTGAATTGAAACGTAATGAAAAAGAAACAAAAAAATAATTTTGTGACGTAATGAAATTTTTCAGGTAGCAAAAAAAATAAATTCAATTTTCTTAATTATTTTAAAATATTTTTAAAAAATTCTTTTTACGAAAAATAGATAAAATTAATATCTTCATTTTCTCTAAATTTGCTTAAATATAAATAGAATAATAACAAAATTTCAAAAAGTGAGTGCAAGCAACTATAAATGTAGAATTCTAACCCTGACAAACTAGAATATGAAAATGAAATATACATATTCCGGAATATATTTTTATATGAAAAATCGAGTTCATTTTCCTGAAATATTCCGGAAAACAGCATATTCCACAAATATTCTCTTATAACGAACACCATTTTACTTAAGAAAATTAAAATGTCACAAATTATGATTTTATTAAAAAAATTATTAAAAATGTTTAAAATAATTACAAATAATCTTAAAAAAGATAAATTTATGAGAGTTATATTAAAGAGTGAAAATTATATAAATATTCCACTTTAATAAAAAAAAGTATCTTAAAGTTAAAAAACTCAAATGCGATAAGCATAGTTGACTTTTTGATTCCTTACAGTAAATTTGACACTTTGGTTTTACACATTGGTAAATTTGACACTTTGGCTTTAGAAAGTGTTTTATTCATTTAAATATATTTCCCACTCCTATCCTCTTAGCTTTGGTATCGAACGGATAAAAAATCCAAATTAGTTTTAGGACTTTAAGTATTAGAAATTGTAAAATGTTTTACTATCTTAAATTCACCAAACCTAGATCAAACTAAAAATATATATATTTTTTTTTTAGATAAGTATCACTTTATTGCATTATTTTTCAATTTAAAGAATTTCCAAATTAATAGAATTAGGTTATTATTAAAATAAATTTTTATTATTCTGATAGTTTTAAGTTCATCATGCTGGTTCATTTTCTGCTTCCGAAATTAGATTTTCTTGATTTCTTTTCTGCTCATCTAAGTCAACGTAGATTCGTTTTAAAATTGAATCAATTTCTGGTGCTAAAATATCAAATGGTATTGGAAATTTATCACGCCTTGGTGGACCTTTATTAATACCACTCCATAATAACACTATAGGAGTTCTAGCATTCTGTGAAAATTTTATTTCAAATGACCCTTCCCTCGCAGTAAGACCGACATTTCTCAGCAATTGAAAATTCCAACCTGGATATCGTTTCTTCAAAAATATAATAAATTCAAAAGCTTTCTCTTTAAAAACAGGACAAATGTCAGTATGCTCAATATAAACCATTGCTCGTTTTTTATCAAAGTACTGGTCAGATGCATAGTCAATTCTTTTTCTATATTGAGTCATTTTGAATAATTGTTATTCTATCATGATCTAAGAATTTTATTGGAAATTCTAAAATTATTGTTGAAAAATAAATTATTATTTTATTCAGTTTTGATACTTTTCATGTTTTTTTAATTTAAAATGAAAACTAAAAGTTAAATACACGTAATACGACTGAATTAAAATCGAATACATATTTGATTTTAATCAATTGAGTGAGCAGAAAAGTTATGATTGTTTCGTGAATGGAAGTTTTGATTTTCAGAAATCATATATCGTCATCTGTTTAATATATGAAAATATTTGAAATACATACGAAAAATTTGCCTGTAATAATTAGTCTAAATTACTATCGAGACATCGAAGCTTAATGGCTGTGAAGTTAAATTTAAAAAGTGTATCACTATTATATCAAGTGAATTATACTTTTATTTGGAAAGAATTATAAAAAAAAAATTAATTTCTTTCTTATTTTCGTGTATAATTAAAAATAAATATTTAGTTATACTTTATTAAAAAATAATTTATTTCGATTAATTTATCTTAAATATTATATAATAAAGAAATAAATTCATTAACATACATATATATTATAATAAATATACTTTTATTTTTTATTACAACAATAATTAAAAAATAACTTAAATATAAACATTATAGTATTATTTTTTGTATTTTTTTTTTATAAAATTTTAGTAGTCAGCTGTAAAAAAAAATTTATTTTCTTGCTATTTAATTTGTATATTTTAGTAAGCTGTAATCAGAAATAATAATAATATTATACTGACGGACATTAAGTATGATATAATAATTATATGGTAATGCTTATCACAATGACATTAAGAAAATTTAAAATAGATGAACATGAAATCAGGTTGGCTGCTATTATTCTCTCCGTTTTTAATTGAATGTATCTTATTGAAACCATTACTTGTTAGGAATTTTATATTATGTGTTAAACATTTCATGTTAACGAAATTCCTGTCAATTTAAATTAATTTAACTTGAATTTCTCTTCTCTACAATTTTTTAAGTAACCAAAAATCATTGCAGGATTCTGATTTCATTTTTTAATAAACGATTTTTTTGTGGATAATAAACGATTTTTTTATGGTGATACTGAAGGGTAATTGACAAGTCAAACCTCGGCTTTAAATTTATAATTTCGTTTTATGATCCTTGTATTTAAAAATCACTACAAACAGCTTCGAATGAGAGCAGCTTCTTAATTTAATTAAAAAGTACAAATTTTTTAAAAATAAAAATTAATAATAATTTTTAATAAAATTTACAATTTGTTTTCTCTTATATTTAATAGGATTTTCATTATTATTTAAATAATAAATAATTATATTATTAATAAAAAATTATAAATTTTTGAAATGCATTAAGTACTCTTAAAATTAAACATTTATATAAAAAAAATGCACAATAATGTAAGTACAAAGTACAAGTACATATATGTACAACAGTAGAAGTAGATAATAGATAGATTTTACGCAAATTACTATGAAAATTTTGTTGTCATGCAACGATCAACTGGATGAACACTTGCCGTCATCACACAATTGTTCTGAAAAAATAATATTCAATATTTTAGAGAAAAACATCAAATAATTATTATCTAACATAAAACATAATAAAGAGAAAAAGTAAATTTTGTCATAAGAAAGCAAGAAACTTGATATTCATAAATAACAACAAGCAAACTTGAAAAATTAGGGCCAAGTAAAACTTATTTGAAAAGATCATGCCAAAATTCCCCAAGCCAATGAAAATTTTAAATATTTTTTTTTAATTAAGCGTACGTTAGGTCGACATCGACACTAGTAATAATTTATTTAATTTAATGCAAATAAAAGTATTTTTATGTGATTAGTTGTAATTTTGTTGTTGTCATATTTCTAATCGTTTTTCAAATATTTATTAAATTTTTTTTTTAAAAGTTGGCTTATTTATTAGAAATACTTCAAATTGTAATTTCAGTTTTGCATTTATTTTTGCATGTTTAATGTTTGATTCTAATCATGATTTAATGTGTAGGTATTTATTAAAACTATATGAAAATTATTTAAAATTTTTTTATTTTCTTGTTAAACTTTTAAAATTATAAACCATATCAGGTGTAACATTCTGCCTCAGTATTTTGATTTGGTTATTCACAGTAATTTCAATATATTTGTGTGTGCTTCCTATTTTAATATTATTTCACTGCCTATTTTTTGAACTTAACTATACATATATAATAATTGAAATAATATCCAAGGAATTAGAGAACTTATTGAAAACATTATTAACCAACACACCAGATTAAGTTTATATAACATTTCGCAGAGCTTCTAAAAAATTATAAGATACAGACAGAAACACATATATAGAAATTTATAATGAAACTTAAATGAATTATATTTTTATTTAATTTGTAAATATCTAATGATTTTTGTGCCTTCAGCGGATTTAATCGAAAGTGTTACTAAATTCATTTTCTAAAAAAAATGTATTTCTTGTAATCTATTTTTCGCTAGCAACTTTTGCTGTTGATTTTCGAGTAGGAACGTTTGCTATACAACTCATTTGCTATCCATTTTGGACAAGATATTCTATTTTTAATAATACATGCAAAATAACGTTCCATAATAATTTATAATAGCCCATTGGTTTCAGAAACCAATCGTCGCTTTATAAAGTATAGGAAATTTAATTCTTGAAAGTAAAGTTATTATTATTTTTCATATGAAAATGATGAAGTTAATATGGTATCATAAATTTTAAAGGATTCAACCAATCAAAAATGTAGAAAATAAGTTCAATACCTTCTAACAAGTTGAACATATAAAATGTAATATTTCTTACTAAATATATTTGTAACAAAAATAATTAAGATGAACTAAATTGAACCATTGTGATGAATTCGTATTTATAATAAGGGATTACGATGAATTATGGTTCTGAAATTTTTGGAAAAAACTATCAACTAATAATAAAATATACATTTTCTGAACAGAAATTTAATTAATTTAAGTATTTTTGGATAATAAATTTTGAATATTGTTATGTGATATGAAAATTCAATCAAAATACTTAATTAAAATATTGTTCACATTATTCTTGGTACAATAAAACAATTAACTTATTTCCTTTCTTACAGACTTGATAAAATTTTATAATTCAAATTAAAACGAAATAATTTGGAAAATTAATTTTAAATTCTCTATTTTATATATTATTTATAAGCCTTAAAAAATGAAGCGTAGTTTCACGTGAATTTATAACAATTTTAAGCCTAGCAAGATATATTGGTTTTTAATACTACCTTATATGCAATTTTGTATAAAATTTATTAATAATCGTTCTATAAGATATATAATTCTTTTAGTTTTTTTTAAACTTAAATTCAGATGACGCAAAAAAATATTGGACCTTACATTCAGTACATGCATGCATGAAAGTTCAACAGTAATAATTTAATATTCTTTAAAATAAAAATTTTTAATTTTTCTAAACATTAAACATTGAATTATATTTTAGTTATTAAAGCAATAAAATTAATTTAATCTAAATTCTTAATTTAATTTTAATTTATGAAAAAATATTGAAAAAAAAAATTGAAAATAAAGCTTAGTTAATTTATAAACATTTAAAGCGGTTTAGGGAAACATTTTTTTTGTTACTACAGTATAAGAGTAATTTAAAATTACTTTTTTGAAGGCTGATTTCAATGTTTTTTTATGTGAAACTAAAATCCAGTAATATAGTTTTATGCTCTAGCTAGATGATATAAAAATAGATGAATTTTTAAAATTTTTATATGCAAAAAGGATTCATTACTCAATAACTTTTTTTTTTAATAAATTTTTCTATATTATATAGTATTATAAATGTATATGGTTTGTTTGTATAATAAATATGTATATAATATTTGTATGCATAAAATAATAATAATAATAATATTTATTATAATTATCTCTAATAGATTCTATACAAGTTCAATTATATTATTATTATATTTATTTATTGAGCTATATTCTAATGCTCTGATAATTCGAAAACAACTGACTCTGGTGCGTTGTTGGACGCTGACTCCCTAAGTACCTTCGGACTATTTCGAAAACATAAAGACATCCAACTCTTTTGTATACCATTATTTAATCTATTAATACTTCGTCGAGGATGTGTTTCAGTTCTAAAAAAAAAAAAAAATTAAAATAATATAAATGTATATTACATTATTATGTATAAAAATTGATAATCATAAATAAAAGTTTTAATTATATATATATACGTATTTATGAAATTACAACCTGTCACTGTTGTTAATTGTTTCTTCTTGACCTCCTGAGAATACAGATTGTCGCCTGGGATTAGACCAATTGCGATCCCGTAATGACATATAAACTGTTACACTTTTCATAAGAGCTACACGAACCTGTACACAAAATAAAGAATATTAAAATTTTCAATGCATTTATATCTAATTAATAATTATCATTTAGAATTTGTGGTTTTCAAATTATAAACTTTATTATTTTCATATTTTTGGGTATTAATTCGTACCTCGCCATTCATGAAACAATAAATAATGGCAATAAAAAATCCTTGAAATGAACTAAAGAAAAATGACACATATGACCACATTGCAAATGTTAAAACTGATTTATCCAATGGTGGATCCGTTAAATATAATAAATTTGTTATTCCTAATAATGGTAATAACACAATCGCTGCTCTGACTGCTTTACGAACTTGCTCTAAGTCACCACTATGGCTTTGTCTAAGTTTTACAACTAAAACTCTTATTATGTTCAATAGGAAAAATAAGTTCAGCTGCAAAAAATTAAGATTTTAAATATTATAACTAGGATAATTTTGTTTTATAGTTAAGAAATATCGGGGTTATCAATGTATCAATATTTTTTATTCAATATTTTACTTATTTGTTTTTAAAATATTACCAAAATAATGGCTGATCTCGGACCCTCCAATATCCAATAATATGGTGTTAAATTATAGTTAAACCAACATTTTTCATCTCCGTGATATTTCCCAGTAAAAAAAGCCCAAACTAAGGTCATAAGTAGCGGTATCCCCCATCCAAATGAGGCATAAATCAAGTACGGAAAACTTCCTAAAAATAAAGCTTCAAATTTAATAAAATTGTTTTTTAATTTAATATAGAGTTAGTTTATGCTAAAAAATGATCATATTTAAGCGCCCTATATGAATCTTTGACGTTTGTAAGGTAAATGATCTTTTATACCTATAGCTTTAGAAGAAAAAACATTGATTTTTCGATTACTATTTTTAAATTATGTAATTATGCTTAGATAGAATTATAATTGCTGCAATCTAAAGCATTCGTTGGTTAAAATCGTATTATAATATAATAAGAAATACGTACATAATGTATATGAGAATAATAATACATGTCCGACGATATTTTTATAAAAAAATCAATTGATAATCTAGAATTCTAGAGAATTAATTATTTTGAACTATTTTCTTTTTTGAATGAAACGGTATTGCATATAACACGAATACATAGATAGATAGATACAGGCCCGGCTCGTGGTTTTTTTTGTGTGTGTGCAAGGAATGATTGGCGCCTTTGAAAAAATTTTCAATTAAATACTTAAAGGCTACAAAAAGCAAGCACTAGCTAAATTCCATTTTTCTTGTCCGATAGTTGATCGAAGTAATTTTTGATCAGTTTTAATTTTTGGAAAAGTTCTCTCACCTTTAGCAACTGAAACGGGTAAAGTTAGTAATACCACAAAGTAAGCATAAATAAGAGAAATTCATTCCATACAAAAAATTCGTATTAAAAAAACTAAACAAAAAATGTCGGTCTATATGAAATCACTATCCCAATTGTCGGTAATATGGTGTTCGCATTAGGAGAATATTTGTGGAATATGCTGTTTTCCGGAATTTTTCAGGAATATGAACTGGATTTATCATATAAAAAATATTAAGGAATTTGTATATTCCACTTTTATATTCCAGTTTGTCAGGTTTGGAATTCTACATTTATAGTACTTTCACTTTTTGAAATTTCGTTATAGTTGGCTACAATTTTTTTTGTCAAATTCGAGTCAAAATGAAGAAAAAACAAAATAAAATTGATAAAAAGCGAGATAAAAAGTCAAAATTTTCAACAACAAACATTTATTCTCTTTCTCAATTGTTTTTTATACATCATCAAATTCCAGTTCTCATCAAATATTGTGATGCGAACGGCAATTTGTTTTCCGGAATATAAGTAAATTATAATGCGAACAAGGTATAATGGGATAGCGATTTCATATTTTTTGTTTAATTTTTTTAAATTTGAATTTTTTGTATGGAATGAATTTCTCATATTTATACTTCCTTTATGGTAATACCCTTAAATCGGTGCATTTGGAAAGAGTTCTTCAACATTATTGTTATAAATCCAGTTTAAAATGTTTTCTGGATTAATATCATTTTCAATTTTGCAAGACAACAATTTCGGATAATTTTGTAGTTAGTTTTAGTTGAAATTTAAATTTCATATTGGCTTGTAGGCGCCTTTTCATTACTGTCGCCTACGGCGCCTGTGTGCAGTGCACAGTTCGCACACGCCTCGAGCCGGGCCTGGATAGATAGATAACCCTTTAGAAAAGCCCTCACTTTATTTTTATAAATAAAAATACATACTTGTAGATTTTTCCGTAGAAAAATAATTAAAACCTACAGCTTGTAGATTTTATTTTTTTTATAAATTATAAAAATATAAATGAAGCATTTATGTTCGTGTACGACGAAAATTTGTAATTATCGTGAAAAAATCTTTTTGTTTTTATTAAATGAAAATATTTTATTTACTCACTTGTTCCGGTCATCCATGTTACACCACTATGTAAATATAGACCTTCAATCAACATCCACATAAATACTGCTGTTCTTGTATATTCCAATAAAACATAAAATCCTTCGCAAATATAGGGCTAAATGTAAACAATTAAATTTTATTCAATTTTTAAATTAAATTTCCAACATACATATGTACTTATGTATATACGCACATACATACGTATTTATATAAATATTTATGTACGAGTTTATTGACGAAATTAATTCCAACGATTTTTATTAGAACTTTATTTTCAAGAATTCCAAATTACAACAAAATAATGAATATACATATATCGTATGTAATCTAACCTGATTTTCCAAATTTCATTTTCTTACAGTGTATTTCTTTTTTTAATTTATGTTATCTTATATACATAACATATTGTACATAAATGTTTTCATATCGTTTTTGGTATTTTATTAATGAGGAATATGAAATTAGAATTTCGTTTGTCTCAAAGGGACACCGGAGATAAAAATTTTCGATAATTGCTGAGTATGGTTTCATGTTTTATGAACATTACAAATTAGTTTTTTCAATTTTCTGAAAAAAGGATATACCTACAAACTATTAATTATAATTACTAGCATTATCATACATATACAATGAAGTGTTTCAAAACCTGTTCAGCTTACATTATAGTTGAAATAAAAATGATTTTTTTCTTTAAAAAAAATTAAAACTCTACCAATACAAAATTTATTCACTTACTGTGTTTTCAATTCCATGTAATGTTGGTGTTTGTCTCGTTAGTTGATCACGTAATGGGCGAATTATCGCTTGATCAAAATATAATATTAAACGAACAACTACTTGGATTACCATAGCCACAAATAAATTTTTATGAATTTTTGTTCGAGAATTTTTTAAACTACGAAAATTACAGAATATTATCAAAGAAATCAATAGTGAAAATAAAGATATCATGAGGCCTATAATTTCAAGTATCCTGGTTCGCTCTGAATGCATTAACTTTGCCTGCAAATTTATAAAACAAAATGTTAACTTTAAGCGATTTAAAAATTATAAGAACAATATTTATTGACAGCTGACATTTTCAGGTGTTGGAAAAAAGTAATTTTAAATTAACATTAAGTTTTATATTTTTGCCAATTACATTTGAAAAAAAAATACGCTAAAATTTAAATTTAAAAAGTAGAGCTTAGGAATATTTTTTTGTTTGATAAACAAAATTAACTTGCATTTAAATATAAAAACTTACATTACAATCACCTCCAGTGTTACATTTTTCAACTAATTTTACAATTTCTGGTCTCATACAATTTGAATAATTTGTCCAGCCATTTGGTTGTGAGCTATTATTTTCTGAATTTTGCAACCATTTACCATCAAAACCACATTTTCTTTCAGCAAATTCTATAAATTCAATTTTTTTTTAAATATAAAAATGAAGAAATCAATAGTAAGTATTTTAGTAAACATTTTAAATATCTTCTAAACATGTTAAAAAAAGAAATATGTAAAGGACTAACTAAACATTACTTATCGACATTGCAAATACTTGAAATATTTTAATTCAACAAAGTTGGTTCCAAATTTATATTTTAGTAAATTGAAAGTATGTTATACATGTTATCTAAAATATTTGCTGATTTTGATACATAAAAATTTAAAATTCATAGAATTTTTTATTATATGAAAAATTTTTAATAAATTTTTTCTAATAAAATATCCTTTTTGAAAAAAACTTTAATTTTATAAAATTTTCTTTATGCATAAAAGTGTTATGCATCAAATAAAATTTTAAATAATATTATTAATGACATTTTTCAGTAAATGACAAACACAAAATTTTAATTCAAAATTGAAATGAAAATAATATCTTAGAATTTTATGGATAGAAATTTGACTTACTGGACTTATTTAAAAAAAAGTCTTTAAATATTTTTGAGCACGAAATATTTTGAGACTTTGAGAGTCTGCCAGAATTGTTTACATATACAATTACTTTTTAATACTTATTCCTCGTCTTATAGTTCTACTATATTAAGTTGTCAAAGACTGAGATATGTGAATATTGGCAATATGCTTTAATCAAGTTTAAAAAAAAAGAAAAAAACAAATATATATTAAAGTTTTATTATATTGGTTTTATTATATTTATTATATAATAAGAACACAGCATACTCTAAGATTACTTCTGACAAATCAATTTTATTGTTATTTTAATTAAAATTTAACATAAGAAATTTCCTGGCTATTATTTCAATTAGAAATTTTTATGTATTATTTGTAGTTCCAGGTTGAATGTAGATACACTTAGAAAAAAAAAACTCATTGGAAAATTAGAGCTGTAACAACCAACTATACAGTTATAACTAAATCTGCAATATTTTCTGCTACTCGAAAATTATAATTTTTGTTTTAATTTTCTAGCAAAAAGTGGGTATGTTTTATAAAACTGCTGCTTATAATAATTTTTAATAATTTGCCCCTCCATTCTTATTTCAAATAATAGATTATAGATAAATTAGCCCTTGGCTCGAGCCTAATGTATTTATTTGTAAAACCATCGCACGCTGCAAAGAGAGAGTCGCATTTGCAAATACTCTCCAAAGAGAGAGTCGTATTTGTAAATAACTCATTGTATAATTTAATACAAAAAAAAGAACCAACATATTTACATATTTTGTCAACATTTAGTTTAGTTTTTAAATTCATTAAATATAGTTTGAGTTGTATTCTCCCACTAAACTTACTTTTATAAAACTAAAATGCAATATGTTTTTTCATATTTTTATTGTAAGGATATTTTTAATACAGAAATAACATTATTTTTAATACATAAATAACATTAATAATATTGAGTTTTAATGGATAACATAAAGAATATTAATACTTATGACATTACAATTTCAATAGATGTATTCTCAACATGTCTATTTAATATATTAGAAAAGATACATTTATAATTAAATTTTGGTTCTTAAAAAAGTTAAATGTTAATGTTTTGTCGGCTAATATATTTTTTACTACCAAAGTTCAGATTCTATATGCGTTATAAGTTTTTATCTCCTGACAATATAAAGCAACATTATTGTTAGGTTAGGTATGCGGTTGTTACAATTATTTAACAATAAAAATTGTTTTATAACAAAATGTTAATAATAAAAAGAAGCGCAACAGCTTCGAAAAATTAATGGTACTTAAAATATTAATATTGAATCAAACTTAATGTGTCATTATTTTATAAAGATTTTTCCTATCATTTTGCGGATGATTATTTTATCATGTTTGGAAAGCATAAAAATGAATAAATCATAAAATGTGAAAAGGACATTTACAATTTTATTAAATCTATGACATGATGTACAGCACACAAATAATATCTGTATTTATGTTATTGAAGTCATATCGAAAATAATAGTAATTTATGATTTATATTTTACTTGTTTACTAACATTAAATGACAGTTTGTATACACTTTAATATTTCACAAAAGTGTTCACTTGTACTTTTTTAAGAAAGAAACATTGATTATTATATTATATGCAAACATATATTCAACTATTCTTGATTTAAGTCTATTGGATAACATTTTATTATAATAGATCTATAGATTTTCTGTACTGTGATCCATGAACTTGTAGAAGTTTAATAAAAGTGATGACGAAAAATTTCTAATTAAGGGTGAATATTTTTAAAATTTTGAAACATTCTTCGTCATTACTTTTCTATGTTCATAAATCGCAATGAACAATATAAATAATATAAAATGATTAATTTATTCTGTTAACTTTCTTTAATGAAAAAAAAATGTTATACGAAAACACAAAAGTGTGATTTCTGTGAACAACATTAGCGTGTGTAAGTTCGCTTGTCTTTATTAAAAACTGACCTTTTTTAGTGGTTTCTTTAATATGTTAAACAAAAATCACTAGAAAATCATTCAATAAAATGTTTTTTTTTAATTTTCATAAATAATTGGTATGTCCAGTAGATTCTGTCTTTACATGTTAAAAATCCAACATTTCACATTTATAGGTACGTGATTTTGGAAAAATTATTGCAAATTAATTCAGGAGTATCTATCTGTATTTAAAATTTTATAATGGTTAGATTTTATTAAAAACATATTGTTAAATATAATTGACCTAATTTCTGTTGAATATTGTGTTTCATATTATTGACTAAAAAGATAACTTAAATCAGTTTTTAAACATTAGTGATTTAGCTATTTGTTAAAATTATTTCTATATTTATATACATTTACATACTTCACTATCAGTATAATTTCTTAAAATAGTTTAGATTATTCAATTTTATTAAACAAAATTTACATAAGATTTAATTAAATTCATTTAATAGTTAATTTGTATTATATTTGTAGATTTTATGTGAATTTGAGATTCAATTCGTTTGATTTAAAAAAAAAGTAGTTTCCACAATTGTTCGGATTATTATAAAATGTCATTCTCTATTCATGGAAACACGACTCGACTGAATTAATGCCCTTTTATGCATATAGTTTTAAATTGAAAAAGGGTAAAAAGTTAGGATGCATGTCAGTTGTACAATTACCAGTTGTACAATTTTTTTGTACCAGTTGTACAATCCAAAATACCACTTGTACAATTTAAAATTTAATTGTACATCTGGTTGTTTGGATTGTACAAGTGGTAAAAAGATTCCACTTGTACAATTGACCACTTGTACAGACTAGTGCCAGTTGTACAATCCAGTTGTACATTTTAGACCAGTTGTACAATCTCGATTTTTTCGAATTAACCACTTGTACAATTTTTGACAGTTGTACAATCTTTTTTTTTTTTTGTAATTTACCACTTGTACAATTTTTGGAAAAGGCGCTAGGGCGGCGCAGTGAAATAAGGCCGCGTGGAGGTCTAATTTCATGTTTCAAAATGAAAAAAGGGCTCAATAAAAAATCTTGTGAGGTGAGCACACAAGGCAGGGGGCCGCAGGGCGGCGGGCGGGCGGTTGGTCAGACCAACCGCCCGCCCGCCGCCCTGCTGCCCCCTGCCCTGTGTGCTCACCTCACAAGATTTTTTATCGAGGTCTTATTTCATTTTGAAACATGAAATTACTACGCGGCCTTATTTCATTTATAAAAATGGAATTAGCCCTCCAAAAAAATTTTTTTTTGTCGCGGTCTTATTTCATTTTTCAAAATGAAATAAGGCAGCGATGATTTTGGTCGCGGTCTTATTTCATTTATCAAAATGAAATAAGGCCGCGAGGACTTTTTTTGCGGTCTAATTTCATTTTTCAAAATGAAATAAGACCGCAACAAAAAATCCTAGCGGCCTTATTTCCATCCCCCGCTAGGGCACGGTCACCCATTATGCACAACAGCTTTTCCATACATTTTGCTTAGTTTTTCACGGTTATAACTTTACCATAGAGATTGTACAACTGGTTAAAAATTGTACAAGTGGTTAATTTGATAAAAGATAAATTGTACAACTGGTCAAAAATTGTACAAGTGGTTAATTTTATAAAAATAAATATTGTACATCTGGTCAAACATTGTACAAGTGGTTAATTTGAGAAAAAAAGGATTGTACAACTGGTCTAAAATGTACAAGTGGTGATAACTGAATTGTACAAATGGTAAATTTGTCTGTACAACTGGTAAATTGTACAACTGGTCAATTGTGCAACTGGATTATTTTTTACCGGTTGTACAGAGAAAAATACCAGTTGTACAATTTTTTTTCGCCATACAATTTGAAAAATTGTACAACTGGTAATTGTACAAGTGGCACTCACCCAAAAGTTAGACCAATGCATCTAGAGAGATAAATAATTTGAATCTTTTAATTTTAGATTCAATTATTGGTTTAAAAATTAAGTGAATTTAAATTCCAGAAGTGTTTGTAGTGCTAAATAAAAAAAATTTTCAGAGCTGACTAAATCCTGACTCCTTATGTTGCAGTATTTTCTCACAATATACTGGTACTTCAAACAAATTTAAGTACCAGTATACTATATTGTACTGGTATTTAAATTTTTTTTTGCAGTACCGGTATATTGTGAGAAAATACTGCAGTATTTTTGCAGTACCAGTATACTGGTACTGGATAGTGTATTCAGTACAAACTTACTTAAATTTATTCAGCTCTGCAAGTTTTGAATTTCTATTCATGGAAACAGGAGTAATATAAATATTGGTACACTCTAAAACCAATTTTACCAGATTTTTTGTCACCTATTTTTTATCTAAAATTTTTTTAATAGAGATGTCAAAATGTAATTTATTGAAGCAATTATTTATTGTATAGCTGATAATTTTAATATTCATTGCAAACTATACAAAATAAATCTGTATAAATTTAAGTTTTTGCAGATTTTATATATTTTTTTTTTATGGAAATAAATCTTCTTCAAAAATAAAACTGATTTCATTGTTTTTTTATTTTGTGAAAGAATTTTATTTTATTTTTTTGTTCTAGAAAACAGAAAAAATGCATTCTTTTCTTCAAAATATGTCCTACGCTCGATGCATAAGCATTTTGTTTTTTATTATAATAATGCATGTATGCTGTCTATTTTATATATTTTGCCACCATGGTCGTTTACGTACATGTATTTATATAATAGAAATGGAATTTTTATTGGCATATGATTTAAAATTTTACATTTCATTTAACGATTTCAATTTAATATAAATCACAAATTTTTGTTTCTTTTTCTAAACATGTTTTGTACTAAGAACCTAAAATTTCACTTACGTGTCTCATCAATTCCTATTAAAGATGGGCATCGTTTTTGAACTGTTTCTCCAGCTAATGTTGGGGGCCAACATAAATATGTGTCAAAAGTCCAATTGCAGTAAATATCTTTTAATAAAAACAAAATAAAAACGAAAACAAAATTATTACCTTAATTCTATATAAAAAAATATTAAACATTTTTCATTTTTATAGTTACAATTCAATCATACACAAAAAAAATGTTTGATTCAAATACATAAAGCATAATTAGATGAAAGAAACATTTCAGTTAGGTCAAGTATTTTTTCATTTTACCTTTTTAAATTCTTCAGTAAAAAAATAAAAGAAAAACTAGTCGGCGAATAAAAATATTTAAACTGAAAAAAAATTAAAACAACTAAACAGATTCCATTGACGGTTGGAAAAGTGCATATGAAGAAAAGTATGCAAAAAATTACACAAAAAATTTTCCAGTGCATTCCAGTGCAGTATATTTTTCAAAATTATAGTCAGTACAATATAAGTTAATATTCTTGATTAAATAAACGTAATTTCATCAATTTTATCTGAAATAAACTTTTGGTTCAATGCTAATGAAGTTAAAAAGAAGATGGAAATCTATATAAATGTGTACGTTTCTTTCTTAGAATTTTGTCCTGATATTTTCTAAATTAAAAAAAAAAAATATATAAATAAAAACCAATTCGTTTTAGTTGAATGACCCAATAAATATTGTCCTTGTTGCATTGTTAATGCAAAGAAAAAAACATAAATATCAATGATTATCTTTTTTTTTATTCAAAACCTTTTTACTGAAATTGATCCTGAATAAAAAAAAAAAAAATCTTATAAAAAACATCATTTTATTCTTTAGATTTTTTTATATTTAGATATTTTTAATTAAATAATTGTGAGATAAAAATTGATTGATTAAATTTTATAGAACTTTTGTTAATCAAATCTGTAAATAATTCTTCAAACCTAACATAAATAGAACTGTGTTTTATTTTATCATAAGCCTAGAAGTCTTAGTCTTTAGTTGAGCTTGTTGGCGCTTAAAAAAGGCTTGATTCTAATCAAATACGATTTTCTAGTAACATTTTGTTGGTAACATACTATTTTGTAGGTAGATAACACTGTGGTTAATACTTTATAAAGCAGTAATAAATTTGCTCTATAATCTCACTGTGAAATATGGAAAAAAAAGGTCACGAATTTATTATATATGATTTATTATATCTTACCATTTTCGGGAAAAATGAATTCATCAAGAGAACAATGTTTTTCGGCATCAGAAATAATTGGAGAAGCTGTACCAGAATGTGTTTCGTTGGGATGAATTTCAGTATTATTATTATTATTATTATTAGGCGTTTTAGTTGTTAAATTCATTTTTAAAGAGATAATAAATTCACTTTGATTTTTAGTGGACGTTAAATTATTGTTATTAAAAAATAATGTATTATTTAATGTTGACTTTGTTGAATTTTTATCCTGTTTCAATTCAATATTATAACAAAGTACACTTGTTGCTACTACAATAATTATAATTTTACTGCTTGAAATAGTTAATCCCATGTCAATTTCAATTATTATTCGTATGCTATTATTCGATGAATAAAATTGATAATAATGTTGTAAAATTATATTAAAATTTTTTCTCTTTTGATTTAATATAAATGTTGTTTTATTTATTTTAAGAAGTATGAAAATGGATGACGAAAGAGACGATGATGAATATATATTTGATGTTATTTTTGGCATGGGATTATTACCCGCTACCATGATATTAACTTTTAGATGTGGCTATTTTCATTAAGGATTTAGTTTTAGTTTATTTTATTTTACTTTTTTTTTTCAAATTTAGAAATGCGCTTTTATATTTATTTTAAAATTATTATGTTTACTATTAAATATTATTTTGTAAAAAAAATTTTCGCCGATTTGAATCTGCAAAATAAAGTAAAATAAAAATTATTAGATTTAATGTTTTTTTGTACGTTTTTTGAAGTTAATACTTCTTTAGGCCCGTTGTATGATAATATTGAGTAATTCTGTAGGGGGTAAAAATTCATTTTCATTCGACTCATTCGTTATTCGAGTTTGAAAAAAGCGACATGGTTTTTGACGTTTCAATACTCAAAAAAAATAGTGGTCTACTCAATAATCATTTGTCATTTATAAAAACAAAAGAATTAGGCGCGAAAAATTTAAATTCAAATTATTTTTTAAAAATCTTTCGTTTACAAATTATTTAAAACTAAATTTTTTTTTTTCAAAATAGGTAGCTCCGGTGAAATTAAGATTGATTACATGCCGAAAAATTTTGGGTAAGGAACTACGGTTAGGGTCTCCCCGGCTCAAAATATACAAAAAAAAACACACGAAGCAGTCAAAGGAACTGCCGAAAGAAGTTAATACTTAAAAGCTTTAAACTATAAAATAACAATGGCTACAAATAATGGACTGCTGGGTACAAAATGTAAATTAAATCGTTAGTTCAAAAGCAGTCCATTATTTGTAGCCACTGTTATTTGATAGTTTAAAGCTTTTAAGTATTAACTTCTTTCCGCAGTTCCTTTGACTGTTTCGATTGTGTTTTTTTTTTTTCAATACTCCGGTAATCGCTGGGTATTTGTAAGGGATGATGCATGTATTATTTCCTGGAAATACGTAGTCAAAATTTTGCATTTATTATTAAATATGGTCCAGAAATACATAGTTACTCGAAAAATATAGATTGTATTGTTTTTTTTATACAAAATAAGTTTGGGAAATTTTTATGTCGATTGTGCTATAATCATATCAACAGATATATAACAAAACAATACAACTATGTATATTAAAAAGTAAAAATATGAGCTATTTTTTAAGTCACATAATAAATATATAGCAAGATATTACTGAAATTATAACTAATTTTTAAGTATATTAACCGAAATTAAAAGGTGGACCAAAACATTAACATACTTAAATTAACCGCCAGGATTAATTGTTAAAAAAAAGCCGCTCCTTGTCTTATTGTTGTTCTCATTGCAACACTACAAAATTTTCCCATGTACTACTAGTATTCAAGTTTACACTCCATATAATTTATGCACTTATAGTTTTTTATTATTTTAATTATAAATCACGTTGAAAGAAATAATTAAATTATGCATTAATCTTGTTTTAATTTTATTTTGATAAAATTCAAGATATTGTAGGTGGTTCACTTCAATTAAAATTTAAATTTTATATTAGACACTGAAAAAAAAACTCGTTGGAAAATTAACTATTGAGGACCAGATATAAAAATTATAACTAAAATTGCAATTATTTCTGATAGTATGTGCTCAAAATCTTGCATTTATTATTAAATACATAATAACCTGTCCAAAAATATATAGCAAATGAATTGTAGCAAAATTTACTACTCGAAAATTGTAATATTTATTGTTTTTTCTAGCGAAAAATAAATAATAAAAAATATTTTTTTGTACAAAATGATCAGATATATTAAAAAGTAAAACTTTTAGCTATTTTTCCTTGCTATGACAAATAGCAAGTTTAGCTAACGTCATCCACTAGTTCGATTTGAACTGACACAGCAAAAAATACACAGAAAATATAACTGCCACAGTTATCTTTTTTTTCAGTACACGTATAAAATTGCATTGTATAGAATTCCTCTACAGTTAATATACATGTGAAAAACAAAACATAAAAATCAAAATGAAATTGTAGTTCAATGTTATGTGATGGAAAATTAGTAACAGATTCACGTGTTTTTATTGGTGATAAAAACGTTTTTCCTGCGTTCAAAATAATGTATGTACTTGTTTTCCTTTTATTTTCTTATTATACGATTCACAATATTTTAACATTTCAGTTGCAAACTTTTGTATATGAGATTCTTAAAGATATTTACATACATTTTAATTTTCTTTACAGAATAAAAAATGTGATCCATTGTGAAAATGGAGAATATAATAATAATAGAAAAAAAATTTTATGAGTAAATGACACGTGATTTTCTATCTGGTTTGAAAAATTTAAAAAATGTACAATTTAATTTTTCCCTTAACAATCATTTTCTGTTATGAGAAATAAATTTTTAAGTGTTTAAAAAAAAGGACTTAAAAAAGAAAAATAAGTTTATATTTATATGGTTTTAAAAATAACAAGCATTAGATAATTTGACCATGAATTATTAAATTGTAGAAATAATTTTATCCTTCAATCAAAATAAAGAAGAAAAAAAATATTAACTTCTGTAAATTTCATTACGTGATGCAATGCAAAAGCGTACTTGGGTACTTTGGTTTCTGAAATCATAGCAATACATATTTAATATTAAATAATATATGTTTACGATATTTACGAATTTTTTATTGACAAAACATTTATTTATAGATTGTACTAAGAAATTTTTCAACTTCTATTAAACCATTGAGTAATAATATTTATAAGAGGGACAGAATTCATACAAGTAAATTTTTTTCAAAAATTATGACAATATTTTGAATGTATTGAGTAAACTTTTTTAACTCAAATGTGTTTATTCTTAATTTTATTATTTTTATTATTGTATTAAGAATAAACACATTTGAGCATGAAATTTTTCTTCAATACATTGAAAATATTGTCATCATTTTTGAGTTATTTGAAAAAAAAATTCTGAAATTTACTTGTATGAATTCTGACCCTCTTATAAATATTATTCCTCTATGATTAAACTTAGTAGTGTCATTAAATGTGTAGGAAAGTTTTATAAAAAAAAATACTTAAAGTTTGTTTCTAATTTCAAATCGTCCTGATATACCTATCAATTTATAATTTTAATTTTTAGCCAAAACTTCTTTGAACTCTAGGGTTTAATATTCAGATTGGTGCAACTCTTAATATTCAGATTGGTGCCTTAAAAAAGTTAGTATTTTTTACTGAAATTTCTTGGTTAATAAATAACTATTTTTTATTCCAGGAACTCCCAGCTTGTGAAACCTAACAAATCATTTCCTCTGATTCTAAATCCTTTATATTAAATTCGTCGCGTTGATTGTCTCCAAAATTTAACAAGTGAAAACTTACCAACTTCCCATCATCCGATCAAGACTCGTAATCGGTGACAATGCATTGTACCAAAATTTCAGCTAGATCGGAAAATCGGGAATGGATTTTAAAGGAATTTTAGTTTTTGGAGAAAAAGAGAGCGAGAGAGTTAAACTGTAGTACTAAAACATAACAAATAAAAATCGTTAAAAAATCTCATAAAAAGGATTTATATTTAAAACTTTGTTTTTATGGGTATTGTGTTTTATTCTTTTATTATATACAATATTTGTATTCTGCTCAGGAAAATTCTTATTCTCAATCATTTATTTCTCTATATTGAATATCATATTATTAGGTTTTTGAATATAATATTACAATAAAATTATTTTCTTTATGATTTTATTTATACATGTATATTTTATATCCTTTTTTTTTTTTTGCATCTGAATTTTATAAAACTGTCAGCCTTTTTTCTTCTTATTGTTCCATAGATTTTCTTTATATAACCAAGGAAAAATAAAAATTAAAAAAAAAAATTAAATCTTTATTTTTTCCAAAAATGCATGTTTTTGACAGAATTAGTTTAAATTTTAAATTGAAATAAAAATTGTATTCATTTAATAAATTAATTGTGATTTTGTTGTGGAAAATTTCATCCATGAAGATACTTTTTATTATATTGATTGTATACAATAAGTTTGTTGAGAAAGTTATATATTTTGTTTTCGAACGAATTGAATTGATTGATTACGGAACATAATAAATTGTTTTCATTTTCATAAAATATTAATTATTGTTATCGATTTCTTGTAAGATATAATAATTTTGTACTAGGTGGTCTCATTAATCATACAAACAGTCTTCCACCTGCATACAATTGAACTTTAACTAAAAATTTTGTTCAAATCGAAATTTATATAATGTTAAATTATTTTCAGTTTGATGTTTACTCAACTTATACTCATCTGGTCATAAAAGTTAAAAGTTCCGTGGGTAATGGACCATTTAAAGCTGACTTTTAATATATTAAAAAGATCATCATCATATCGAAAAAATTTACAATTAATTTAACCCTAGAAAAAATTTTAAATTTTCCCAACAGGAAAAATAATAATTCTGTTCAAAATTCTGAGAACAATGAAAGTATATTTCATTTTATTTTAATAAATATCCTTGAACTTAACATTCAACATGCAAAAAAAAAAATCATATGTTCTTAATTTCTTATACATTATGTCTATAATGTATATATATAAAAAAAATTCGATAAAGTCTATAAAATCTATTTTAGAGAATTAAATTTTCAAATGAATATTTTATTCTTGCTTTTTAATTTTTTCTTTCTACTTAACGAATAAAATTTTCTTTTATAAATATGGCCAAAACCACATGATTCAAAAAGAAAATTTGTTTGTTTACGCAATAAATTTAAGAGTTTATAAGTTTTTGAGTTTCTTATAATTAATGTTCTTAGTTTTAAAGTTACGCTATATATTCAGTTTCTATGTGTTAACATGCTTTTAAAAATTATTGTACACATGTATGGGCAATGATATTTTAATTAAGAAAAATTTTCTGTGTAATTATGAGTAATCTGAGGAACTGATTTTTTTTTTTATTTTAACGCATAATTTATTGTTTTTGTTAAATATATGTATTTATTGGAAAATGACGTCTTTAGAATTTATTATTATTAAGAAATGATTGTTTTAATTTAATAAATATTATCTTGAATTGCTGAAGTTGTTCTGATGTAATTTTATGGAAATTTTATAAACAAATAAATTTAATAAACGTGGTTCTGAAATTATTCTTATCTTCTAATAACTCTTATGAAATTTTTACTTTTTGTTATTTAACGATTTTGATTTTTATATTTCAATGGATTCTTTCGAGGCTTGGCAGCAATGCTTATAATATAAAAACTACCTATATCTTATTTTTTTTTCTCAGAACTCAGTCTAGCAATTTATTATGATAAACGGAAATTTTAAAATAATTTATTTTAAAATTTAAGAAATTCAAGAAATTATAAACTTTGTTTACATAATAAAAAGTATATTTATGTTCACAAAAAAATTCATATGTTGGTATCTATAAAAAATTATAAAAATTATTTGGAAATAAATAATTTTGAATTGAATTAATGTTATATAATCTGATTAAATTCATTACTTCCAAACTTGTTCCATAATTAACCTCAATGTCTTAATAATATATTAAAACAAAATTTATTTTATGCGATCTAATATTAATTAAAAATGATGTTTTTTAATATAGAAACTAATTTCAATAAACAATTATTAGTGTTCATAATATTTTGTACACATAAACTATTATGATTATTTTGTCTAAAAATGATCTAATAAGTATCTGATGAAATATTTTCAATTTCTCTTGTCATAATAATTCTTAAATATCAAATATTTGGAAATTTTTATACAATTTAATAATCCATGTGTTAAGAACGGAACGATTAGATGAAAATTTGTTCTATAACTTGGTTCAATTTTGTTTCACAACTTAACATAATATACTTTTTGTATAATAGATTTAATCTCACACAATTCCGCATAATAAACTTTCTACTACTATATTTTATTATACTAACTACATAACTACATATTTTGGCAATGAATGTACATTTTAAAGAAAAAATTAAGGTTCTATCTAGCGTAGTAATGATAATAAAAAAAAAGATACGGATGAAGTAATGACAAATTATTCTTTGAGAGTGAAAACGGAAGTCAAAGCTTACCCAACTTTTATGAGTAAATTTTGTTCTTTAAATTTAAATAAATATAAAAATATAATAACAAAATATATAATATCTCGTAAATTTATTATCAACTAAAAATCTTTTTCTTATCATTGAAAATAAGCACACAAACATTTTTTTTTGCATGAAAACTTATTTTTGGTTAAAAAGTGAAAAAAAAAAATTTTGTTTTATTGGGATAAACTTTAAGCGTTATGTACCTAGTACATATATTTCAAGAAGATATTGCTTTTCATAATTCACCTTTTGGCTGAATTTTATGATTTTTATTTTATAATGTTATTTATTTGCACATTGGGTGAATACAAATTTAAAAAAAATAGATAAAGTAATAAAATTATTGATTACCATATAAGATGAATCTTACTTTATTTTTGGTTATACATTTAGTAGGAAAGGAAAATGTTAAATAAAAGAGTTCAAGGATTTTACTAACTCTTTTAGTACCCTACTCCAACCTATTAATCATGTTATTTTCCGTGTTGGAGTTAAAACGGTCTGTGAGTTTTTCGCAAAAATATGATTTAATAATGGGGTTTAAAACTTCCCTTCGAAGAAGCCGCCAATTTGAAAGCTCTATTAGAAAACGGCTATTAACTGTTCAGAAACATTTAAAAGCGTAGTGAGCAAAACTGGCACATCAAATTTTTTTTACTACACACTTACCTTGCCCCATATACTTACTTGCGATTTGTTCTTGGTCACGTTGGTAAGAGATAATCTTCTTGGTTCTTGGTCAACGTAAGAAATAATTAACTGTTCATCATATTTTTAGTACAATTTGAAACTTGGTTTCTTTTTTAAATTTCATTTTCATAAATTGGTCATTTTACCACCAAAAAGGCACAGATTTATATTTTATGTATCATATTATTGGAGCCACAACCTATAATAGGTACAACGTATGTACATATTCACCCTAAGAACAAACAGAATTGATTATGTACATATGTTTCAAAATTCATATAAATATTAGATTATTTTGGTTTCATAGAATTACAATGTCGTTATCATTATATAATAATTCTATCTGTTAAATTAAAAAATTTGTGGTCAATTATTAATTCAAATAATTTACAATAAATTATAATTCAAAATAAATTTACATAAATAATAAAAACTTCAACATCTCTATAATATCTCTCTAAATTCAATTTGTTGTTTTAATAATTGTTCAACATTTGTTGCTAATCATTATATAATAACTCTTATTAGGATTGCATACACTGAAAAACCAGATAGCTGCTGAAGCTATATCTTGCTAGTGTCATATATCTACTTATCTAGGTCACTTTATGGAAGACTTTAAGCAAGATTTGTTATTTGTTGTAGCAACGAGAAATATCTAAGTACTTTAACTTTTTATTTAGACTTAAATATTATCAGAAATTGATTTTTTAATTTATTCTTTGCCAGAAAAAACAATAAAAACTATAAATTTCGAGTAGCAAGTTATGATTAATTTGCAATATTTATAGGTATATAATTAATAATAAATGCAAGATTTTGAACACATATTGCTCGAAAGAAGCACTCAGTTTTAGTTGACATCTTTCTGGTATATTTTATGGCTCATTTTTTACTGAGTTTGTTTTTTCTCAGTGCGCATAATTAAAATTTTGTGGTAAATCTTAAAATAATGAAACAAAACCGAATAAACAAATGTATACCATATTATATTTTTTTTTGTATTATAAACGTCTCATTTTCATTATCTTGAACATAAATTTTTTTGTTTTCAGAAAAAAATTCGTTTGTAATTGTTTTTTCTTTACTTTGAATTAATTAAAACAATGAAAATAATAACGAGTACTTTCTTATGCTATACTATGAATGTAAAAAATGAAATCTTATAGTCATCATAATCTTAAAAAAGTTAACAATAAGAATATAAATAAATAAATGTCATAATATAATAATATAGTCCATTCTTGAATGGTTTTTCTTCACAGGATAAAAATAATTTCCACTTTATAAATATATATGGAAACTTGAAACAACAGAAAATAGGACAATACAATAATTTGGTCTCATTTGCGTTGAAGGCAAAATAATTAGGATTTTTAATTTTTTTATTTTTAGGACAACGTACAATGAAAATTATAAATATAAACTTCATTTGAAAAAAATAAAAAAAGGTAAAAATTATCTGGTTGGATATTTTTTTGGCAATATATATACATATATATTTTGATGATCTGGTGTAATTTTCAATTTAGGGAAAATATGAAAAAAAAAATCAGAATCTTAAAGATCACGAAAACTGTAACATTTTCTGATAGTATCTTAAATACATACATTGAAATAACAGGCAGCTATAATTTTTGTATATCCCATGCTATACAGTTCAAATTGAACTAGTAAAATACGTTAGCAAGATTAGCTATGTGTCATAGCAAGGAAAAATTTTGCTAACGTCATCCACAAGTTCGATTTGAACTATATACATCGCTAAAAAAATACCAAAATATACATCAGCTATAATATACCTATTATGTAATCAGAGAAATATTTATGAATGAAATATACAATGTTCTTAATAGTGTATTGTACCAATATGTGAAAAAAAAAAGATCTTTTGTTTCCTATCATAATAATATAACAATATAATAGATTTTCAAATTATGTATGGATAAAAAAGAATTTCACTATAACAACATAAAATATTAAAAATAAACTTTATATTAAGAAACATATAAGATACTTTTCTACACATTTCTAGTAATTCTTTTTAAAACCTTTATTTTTATTTTATTTTTTTGCTTGTTGATACCGCAATAACAAGAATTTTTTATTTTTCTTAAATTTCTTAATAAATTGCTGATGGTTTAAAAGCAATGTTTCCACAAACGTATACTTAGAAAAATATATGTAGAACAGTATATCTCATAAATGAAGTTTTCAAAATTTTAAAGATACTTTGGTCCGAGCAAGGGGCTTAACAAATACCATGTACCCAACCATTTAGTCATATCGCTTACACAAATGTAAGAATTTTTATAGAAATTCAGATCCAGTCCAAATTCTTGGAAACGTTCGGGAAACGTTTAAAATTCCTATCTAGCCACATATACTGATTTGCAACAGAATTAATTCAATTTTTTTAAAAAAATTTAAAAATATGTTTAAAATTAATTCGACCTCTATAACTTTCAATCCCCAAATCGTAAAGAATCTCATCCTTTAGTCGAGGTGAAGGTTAACGATATTGCAAATTTATGACTTTCTAAAAATTGAAATGGATTAGGCATTATAAGCATTCTAGTGAAAGGCGGATGGTTGTACAGATGAAAGAACCGACTTACGGACGGATAGTTAATGAAAGCATATAATTGTCCTATTTTTGATGGAAATTGGTCATAAAAATGTAAACATTTCTTTAAAAAAAAATTTCTCTTTTTTAATTTCAATCTATTAAATTTTTAAATTTATGTCCATTGTTAATTTTTCTTACCATTATTTTGTTAAACATATTATATATATATCTAAAAAAAAAGAGGGAAAAACTAAAAAGATTTTATAATAAGTTTATTTCGAAATAATGAGCTCTTCCATTACAAGAGGTAATTATTTTTTGATGTACTTTATAAACTTTTATATATAAAAGAATATAAAATTTTGTGTTCTTTTTTCTTTTTATAAAAATATATATTTTAAGTTATTCTATTTTATTATTCGAAAATGCACTAAAAAATAGAAAAAAAAAATCTGTATAGTTTTCCAATTCAATTATTTGTTAGAACATTAATCATTCTTCGGCACAATTAGAGGCTAAACAGTTTTTTTTTTTTTATAAAATCAATTTTTAGACCCTAGACCGAATCCTTGAGCTTAAATTCGGTTCGTACGATCGACGACGTTTAAGGTTTTTTTACTCGTAATATAGTGTGAACTTAACTTTCGACTCCTAAATCGATTATTCTGAAATAGAATAGACTATTGTATTGTCATCAAAAATTCAGAAGAGTGTACAACTCCAGTTGAATTGATTCAGGGGAAGTGGGTCTAATATCAAGATTTAAAGCAAACAATTTAACATGGTAACAAATAAAAATATTCTATATTTATAATTATATAACTATTTTGATAAGATTAAGTAAAGTTTCAATTTCTTTTCTACTTACTTTTTAATATTAATAATTTTTTATTCGTCCAGAAAATTGCTTAAAAACCATAATGATTTCAAATGGAATGAATATTATGTTTAAAACAATAACTATTACAAGGAAAATAATCAAATTCCTCAAAAAAGTTTAATCTGAAATAAATTTTAATATTTTCCAATTTTTTTTTTTCAATTCATCATTTTTTTTATGTACTGCCTTTTTCACGATGACTGCATAGTGTACATGTACCTAATTTACATGAAGGTCATCGCTTGCATTCGAATCTTGTTTTAATATTTTGGTATCAGCATATTTCTTCTGTTTTACGAGAAGTTTTTTTTTTATTTTTTAATAATAATATACAAAACATTAGTTTGACATGACTGTGTTTTCGGTACAACTAAAATATCTATAATAGGAGCATGACTTTAACAAAGATCAACCAAAGTGCACACCCCAAATTCTAATTGTGTGATAAAATCAAAAGATTATAAAAAAAGAAATTTTGGGATACTTGAAGATTTATTCGTATTATTATATTTTTTATTTTTTACACAAGGGAAATATTTTCAAGAGCAGCCAATAAAAGATTTGAATTTAACTTGACAGAATTTTCATATTTAAGCAGTTCTAAATTGAACTTATTGTGTTTTTATAAATTTATTATTATTACTTCTATTACTGGTCTTTTGTAGCAAACTTGAACTTAAAAAAAAACAATGTTTTGTTGTTCATTTATTATTATTGGACAAAAAGATATTTGACTTTAACAATAATAAATAATCGTATAGATGAAATTGAATAGGTTTTTATATACTTTTTAAAGCTTTTTATTAGATGATCCATTATTTTTCAACATAAATATCATCTGTAGAAAATAAGTTTTATAAAACAAGAGCTTATTAATGACATGATAACAATTAAATAAATATAAAGTATTTTAATTTTTGAGCTTGAAAATTGTGTTGAGAAGGAAAAAAAAAAATGTTTGGAGATTCAATTGTAAAAATATTTAAAGTGAATAGTGTGAGTGAACATTTAGATTTAAGATACTTTAGCTTCTAAAAATAATTTAATGTATAATAATTCTATATTTATAGCTAATGGCACTATCGTTCTGATATACTCTATATTTGATATAAGTTTATTAAAAATTATGGTATTAAAAAAAACTTAATTGAATTACACTTGTGGCAATTACATAAATATAATAATGAATGTTGGAACGATAAAATGTATATTTTTTCGATTTTGTTTCCAAGGAAGGATCATAAATATTTTTTTATAATACATATGAAAATAAATCTTGTTCGAGATGTATGCTAAAATAATGTTGGCAACAAATATAAAAATAAATATTATATTAATTGTTATCAATATAAGTCAATTTAATAAAATTTTAAAGAGAAAACAATAAATTTTCTTAAACAATTTTATAAAAAAAAAATACTGAAGCTTTTTAAATTTTTTCCATAAGTTTAACATGGTTTAACATAACATAAGGAAGATACCTAGTTTAAATAAAAATATTTTACAAAAAAAAAAAAAAACTTTCATTTCCAAAAACAACATAAAATTTTCATTAGTGTTATTTTTGTTGAAAGTTAAATGTTATTTTTATCGAACTGTATAAAACTGTATAAAATTCGAAACTTTTTTTAATTACATTTTTCAGAGCTTTTTTTCCAAAGAAGAATATAATAATAAAATTTTCAATCATTTTATTTTATTTTTATAATAAACCTTTTTTTTTATTACTCTTTTTTCAATTTTATTTCGATTTTATTTTAATAAGAGGTTTTATAGTGCCAATAAATATATATCTCAATTACACTTATTATTTACGCACGAAAAAAAATTATAAAAAAAAAATTGTAAATTGCCCCAATTGATGTCCTTATTATTTTCTATGTAATTTTTATATGTACATATTTAAAACTGTAAAAAATTATCTGTTTCGTTATTAATTTCAATTGAAATTAAGCCGAACAAACAAGTTCGAATTGAATTTAGTAGTAATTTTTTTTGTTGCTTCATCAGAATAGAATTTAATCCCATGCAGAATTTTTTAGCCCTAATATGTGAACGTTTTTTGCATATGAATCGAAAAACAAAATTATCTGAAAATTATATCTCTAATCATTGTATGAGAAACTTATATTTGGCCGTCTAAAACTTAAAAATCTATTTGTATAATTAATTTCGTTCATAAAGTCACATAATGCCAATTATATTAAGGTATAAATGTAAGAAAATTTTAAATGTTCAAATTATGAATAATTATACACTTTAAACAAAATTCAAGATGATTGTATGTAATTGTATTTCTAAAATAGAAAAATATTTTAAGTTTTAATTAATTTCGTTATTGAATTTTTTATTTTAGAGTTTTTGCAGTGAAAATAAATTTTAAAATTTTGAAAATGCTTTCGTTGCAGAGCATATTTAATTAGAAAAAAAGTTGAATTTATTTTTTTATTTCCATTAAAAGAAACTTTAAAATATTGTTTCATAATAACTTTTATCCAATATAAATTATTTTAGGTACAAGTACCCATGTATCCAATGGTGATATTCAGGCGATAACACTTCTGAAAATTTTCAAAGTTTTCCGTACATGTTGATAATACTTTTAGCCTTAGTTAATTAAATAAATCATTCAAATTTGCTACATAAAAAGAGGAAACGATTAAACATATATATTTCGTAACAAAAACCTCTGATGGCGGACTTTAAAAGTTCGTCCGATTTCATTTAATTTGATATAGATATAAAAGAGGAAATGATTACACACGAATTTTGTAACAAAAAAATTATTGACCTGCTACCCTAGCGAAGGACTTCATAAGTTTGTCCGATTTCATTCAAATTTGGTACATAAAAACACACAAATTTCTCTTTTTAGGGAGCCTCTTCGAATAAATAGACATAAATTTTTTTATTACGAATAACTCAAAATATTAAAAACTAAACCACTCAATCGATCGTTTCGAAATTAACACTGTCTCTTTGTGTCGGGGTCGGTATTTTAAAATTTGAATGGCACCCTATTCAGAAACCTCTCCCGAGGGGACTGCTAAAATTCTTCCGATTTCATTAAAATTTCATTAAAAGAGGTATTGCATTTTTTCTCACAATTTAGCGGGTTATTTATGAGTATATTTCCTCAAGCACAATCTAATGATTTACATACAAACAAGTTAGCTTCGAATAAAAATAAAATAATTGATGTTAAATATTAATAATATAAAATTCAACCACAATACAATAAATAAATAAAATTTGTTTCCTTACTTAAAGCATTAAAATGATGTTTGCAATTTTCCTCTATTTTTATTGCAATAAAATTCTCTAAAATAATTTTCTCAAGCCTAAAGTTCTAAATATGTAAGCAAATATTAATAACGCAAAAAATAAGAACAACATAATTTTTAATTATACGTAACAATGATTTTACCAGGTTGATTATTATCAACAAATATTTATAAAGCTATCTGGATATTTTCACATATGTATTCTGATTTGTTATAAAATAAATTCTACTCTATTTTTAGAGGAAGAAAATATTAAAATATTTTATCCCAATGACAGCGTGAATAATCACACAAAATTTCTCTGAAAATCATAATTCAGAAAGCAATGTTTTTTTGAGTAAACAAACAATGATGTTGTTAAAAAAAAAAAACGAAGCTAAGTAAACTTGACCTAATTTTATTCGCCATTTCAGTTTGAATTAATTTCACCTAAGGCATAATTCCAAAATTTATATCTCAGTTTATCTTTTGATAATAAAAATTATGTATATACCTATAAAATTTAAATGAAAAGTGCAATGTAAATTTTGTTAAAGTAAAATACATCAAAAAGTACCACCAAACATATTC